>JAVHNF010020732.1:0-10946 GCA_034783455.1 Micropsitta finschii | reverse complement strand
TATTCCAATTCTTTGCTTCATAAACTTCTGAAAATAATAAAATCTTGTTTTGATGGAGCATCTTCTAAACATGACCACTTCTGCTCCATCAGGAGCTTCTTTCTGAGCTTTCCTTCTTGTCAAGAGTGAACAATTTTCAAATAGTCCAGCACAGGGAGTGTTCCTGACATGTTCATAGTATGTACAATCAGCTGGAGTTACAGAAATGTTCCAATGAAGGAAACAAGTTCAAAGCAAAAGTGAGAGAAACTGCATGAGGAAGCTTTAGTGTTCTTGGTAGACAACAGCCCAAATAAGTTGTGATGCTGCATGGTGGTGGTAATGAAAGTTGGAGACAGTGAACTACAGGAGTATTTCTGTGGAGAGCTTTCCCCTGAAATATCACTGTCTTTTCTCATGCACCATCCTACCATCTGTTGGGAAGAGGCTTCTGATCAGCAGTATAATTGGGTCACAGAAGTTTCCTGCATCTTGCCAGGCCCTCAGGCAGCTCTAATCAAACCTTTTCCAAACTGCTTACTTAGTTTCTGAACAGAATTCATCATCTGGCACGGAGCAGTGATTTAACTAACTAGTTCAGTCCTTGGTGCAGGTGGATGTTGTAGGAAAATCTGGAAACGTCACGCTTTCCTTTCTGTGTGCTGTTCTGTAGAAGGGGCCATCTTGTGTAGTGACACTTGGAGACACTGTTGCTGGCCATCTTCTCTAGAAGGCACAGATTTGAGGCTCTTGTCTTCCTTTATAGCAGGGTAGAGGCTGGCTCCAGCTGGTGCTCAATTCCAGCTGTGCTGGCAGGTAGGCTTTTTGATTCCCTGTACTTGGTACTACAGTGCTGTTCTGGTCAGATCTATATTGAGAAGGAAGAGATGCACTCATCCACAGGAAAAACTGCCTTCTTGTGTGCTTAGGTAGAAATGTTGGCCTATTAGTCTGTTTTATGTTATCAAATAATTTCAAAGTCCATGTTGAAAATGTTGTGATTTGGCTTAAATATAAATATAAAATAGTCCTGGAGCCTTACATGGAGGAGTTGCAGCAATTGGTTTAGGTCACAAAAGCTCTGAAGGGCTGGAGTTTGCAGCCACGTTATAGAGAGCATAACTGACACTGAGCATGTATCCTCACTTGAACCCTTGTCCTCTCTCAGCCACCATGGCAGATGTGGTAGCACTAAATGGTTATAATACAAACAGCTCTGTGTTTCTTTATGCTTGCTTATTTCCTGTGTTGTATCTCAGAAGTCTGCAAACACTGCAGGCACGACTACTTTCACTGTTTCAAAATAACAGTGCTTCTACGTACAGACCACCCAGTGACCAAGAATTATGGTAGATTATGAAGAATCCTCCACAGTGTAGAAGATGCTGAGCAGCAAACTAGTAGAGTTGCTTCAGTTATTGAACCTAAAATACTTAAGTGAACTGGCTTAATAGGCTTCTGCATCTGCATTGCAGATTTGCTCTGGTAGATTGATGTGAGGCTTGGTTATGCTAATGCAATTTTTCTACCAGACTGCAGTTAATTATCCAGTACTGGCTGGCAGCACCACCTGTAAGGGTGTACCCATGCTGCAGAAAGGGGATGCTCAAGGAGCAAAACCTTTCAAGGTGACTCTTGCAGTCTAGCCCTCACTTGTGAGGGATATGATATGGGAAAGTTCATGGAGCACTGGAGACAGTTTAGCAGCAACTCATTGGCTAAAATGTGACAGTGTGGAAACTGGAAATGGAAGGTGAAATACCATGTTATTATGGTGCTGTTGTTATGGTTGCCTTTGACTGAATATATGGAAAATGGTATCAGAAAAGACAAATGTAAAACATGCCTTTCCTGTTTACTAGAAAAAACGACTTTGTGCCTACTGTGAAATCCAGAAATCCCCAAAATGCAGAAGCTGCCAGAGAAATGAGCAAATGAATGTGTTCTTGCTGAAAAGCGTTTTGATCCAGAGGATGCAGTTCTTATTTTGCCTGTTTGCCTTTGCTAACTTCTGTGCAGTCACACTGCAAATAGTTGTGTTTGGCTTGACAGTTACTGTAGTGTTGTTCGCACACAAAGCAAGGTGTGGTGTTAAAAGTAGCTTCTAACACAAAACCAAATGACAAACAATAGATTTCACTAATAGAGAAAACTATGTTGGCTTGTTCAGCCAACAACTTGACTAGTTCAAAAAAAGATGCCTGGACAAAACATGTTCTTTGCAATAGGGTTACCCAACAGATCTGTCCCATTTTTACCAGTGTGCAAATCAACTCAACATGCTAATCAATTCCTAAAATTTTCGATTAGGTCGTAGCTGCTGGATTCAGACTCATTCAGGACTCACTGGCAGGGCCCCGTGGGACAGGCACTTTCACCATTTAACATGGCTCTGTGAGGCAGCTGCAGATTATTTACTCTGTCTCCTGAGTCACAGTTCAGGAACCCTTAATCCAGAATGAATGCTGTAAATCATCCCCTATGGACCCGGCAAAGCCATCCAAGCTGAAGACAGATGGGTAATTACAACAATTTGCAAGAGAGACGTTCCAGAGAGGTTCTGCTTTTCGTGGCTTTTACTCCTGACCTGGAGAGGGGGAGCTGGAGATGTTGCAGATGACTGCTCAGAGCCTGTGTGCAGAGTTGTGCTGGAGTTTCCTGAACTCGGTGTGGTGTGTGTGCATCATGGGGTGGTGGAAAAACAAGTCATGCATTCTGCAGCCTGTCACCACAGGTCTCTTCCTGTTTGAAGGGAGCCAAGCACTTTAAAGTTCTTTTCTTTGTCACTAGTTGTGCTGTCGTAAATGAGCAACATGAGATTATATGTAATTCGAACAATTCAATGTTTGTGAAGGCGAGCGTTTAGAGTTGAGACGAACGTGCAGGAAACAGAATCCTGGCAGAAAGTGAATCTGCTCCTCTTGCCTGCTCCTCCCCTCTGATGCCCAGGCAGCTTTTCTGCCAGAAGTGCACACCCAGACTGACTCTTAAGAAGGGCACTATTTTGTTGCTGTGATTTAACTACACAAATGTGGTACTTGCCCTCACCCCACAGGGAGGAGTGCTACACAGGCTCCACAGGAGCACACTCTTTGGACAGACTTTGCTTTTTCTGGGTCTATTAAGATGTTCTGGATTCACTTTAACCTCTTCCTGTCTTGCTGGCAGAAACCGTGAATAATTTAAAACATTTGCAGTTCAAAGTGGGGTTCTGTCTTAGCATCTCTTACCATTCAGAATGAGGATACTTGCATTTTCTTGCTGGTTGTGTTCACTGTATCTATAGCATATACATATCATTATCTCTAATCTTTTTTTTTCTCCTCAACTTTCACAAAAAGTCTCTGGAAAACTAAGCCATGGTTATGTGAATCCAAGAGAAGCAGGGAATACTAACAGACCTGCTGTGTATCAATTACTGAAGACACAAGGCAGATGCGTTTTCTCATATTGCACAGTTAAGACAACATGGAGCATTTGCTTTCCTTTTTAATAACCTTTTGAAGGACAGCTGTTTTCTGTATAGCCTTTGCAAGCACAGAGTTTTGCAACTCAGAAACACTAACAAGTCTCAAGTATTTATTATTTCAGGAAAGATGATTGCTTTTGTTTGTGGCTGGAAGGGATTCACAGACCACAACCTCCAGATGTCCTAGGGACTGTGGTTTGCCTTGAGCTGTCATGAGGAGGGAGAAGAGAGAACACGATGCTTTAGAAAGCAGATGCAGAGTTAAAGTGCCTGTATGGGCAGTGCTTCATTTTGAGGGAAAAAGCAGCAATCAAACAGTCTTTTGTTTAATTACAAAAACCGAAAGCAAAGCACCATGAAAAGCAAACAGATTTGTTAATGTGTCAATTACTTCATTGATTCAGTATTGTAAAAAAAATAAACCCCTGCTGATATGTATGTTTAATGTGAAACAGCAGACCTTGAAGAGCTGATAAATTGGAATGTCACACATGCCTGAAGAGCAAACAATGTAAAAGGCGCTTTTTCTAACTGTAGTGTATGGAAAGAAGCCTATAAGCATGTCAGTCAATGAGGTATAACATCACAAGTGAGAAGCTTTGGGAGAGCTGCTGTGGTACAAGATGAAGAGGGTGGGCCCCACTCCACGTCTGCATCTCCATGCCTGACCTGCAGCAGTGTAAATCTCTTGATTTAAGGGTTTACTAGTCTGTTGCTGATAGTCACTGATTTCAGCCATTCTTGGAGTAAATCTGTCCATCCCTAGCTGGTGAACTTGAGACTTCAGACTGGCTAAAACACTTTCAATTAATTTTTTTGACATACTGTTGTAGTCTTTTGGAAAACCTCCCAACACTGCTGCAGGAGGGTAGTTAATGTTAAAAGTGAGGTGCCCAGAGTAAAAAAATTGCTGAATTGTGGAATATAGAGGCAAACTGGTGAAAAAAATAACCCTTGACCAGGTCTCTTGCTACTTGACTGTACTTCAGGTAAGTAAAAAAGGAACTTCTTTTAGTCCAGTGAGTGAGTGAAAAAATATTTTTTTAGGATTCAAATGTGCATTCTGGAATTAAGACATGCAAAAAATGACCTTTTGGGGTCTGAAAAAGAAATTGCTTTTCATATTCACCAAATGGCACTTCAGGGATTTAACTTTCCAGAATATGGTTCATTTTTACCATGTTTTTGCTCTTTGGAGTCAGGTACAATGTTCAGCATTTTGAGAAGTTCTGAGTTTTCCTTCAGAGTTTTCTTGAGGATATAAATTGTAGCTCTGTGCTTGGATTTTCCAGTAGGCATGTTAAAACCAAATACCTGCCAACGATTTTGAGATATATATATATGAGACCAGGAAGATTGGAGCTGTTTGTGTTATCTAGCATATCTTTAAAACAGCTTTAGAAAAGGACTGTAGTGACCAGGATATTATTACTATTATCCCCTCAAATCAAAGAAGACCAAAGCACAGTTTTGCTTGTGTCTCTGTGGCTGTTCTTCTGTGATATACAGCTTCACACTTCCCCTCACCATGATGGTAGACTGCTGCTGGAGAGGAATGTAAAGGCAAGTAAGGTATCCTAGAGTTTGAGATGTTTGCTGGTATAAGCCAAAACTAGTTTGCTTGTGGCATATGGGTTTCAGGAAATATTTGAGGGAGGAAGGGCAGGAGGGATAAGGGTTTCTTTCAGAAAAATGGAACAGTAAATTATTTTCATTACACTCTGACAGCTGTTCAGCAAGAAGTAAATGGTCAGATTCTTCTGAAGAGGAGAATGATGATGGTCTCTACCCTTTAAATTAGATCAAGGGGGGAAAAAAAAGCATGAATTATGGTCTTCAGCAAAGTTCAGAAGCAATTGGGTATTTTAAAAGTACACATACTAATGCTAACTATCGCTATTGGAAGCAATGGGAGAACTCCATAGACAAAACATCCCACAGTTCAGATCTGTATCCAGACCTCTTTCTTGAAAGTTTGGCCTGGAAGTTTCTCAACAGTTAAATCATAAGATGTTTGACGCTTCTCATTCTGGTCCCAGCTGGGAATCTGGAAAGTGTAATGCTTAAGCTGAATATTCACTTTGATTCTTGGAAATGGGAAAAAGTTTAATCAAGAAATGGTTTCTTTCTACTTTTTTTTTCCCCTGAATTGGTTTGCGTGTTGCATATC
This sequence comes from Micropsitta finschii, assembly GCA_034783455.1. Lineage (NCBI taxonomy): Eukaryota > Metazoa > Chordata > Aves > Psittaciformes > Psittacidae > Micropsitta > Micropsitta finschii. The sequence goes on along the minus strand of JAVHNF010020732.1, from coordinate 5,328 downwards.
ATTTGCAGATGGTGACACATACATCATTTCCATAGTCATCTGTTTTGGTACAGGAGCTGCCAATTGTCCTATTTTGACTCTGGAGTGTATTAAGCTTTGTTAATGCATCTCAGGTAACTTTAATCCTGGCTCATGTTCCAGAATTATGGCAACAGATTTGGGAGGTACTTAGTTCATCAGGCCCAGAGCATAACTGTAACTTTTCTGATTGCTGTGGTTCTTACACACCCCCAGTTCACAAGGCCTTTTAGTGAGTACTGAGCTATTAGTAGAGAAAACAGCTACCCTAGGTCCACTGCAGTATGTGAGCAAGCAGGCTACTCCTTTGTCTTTAAAAATGATTGGTTTAGGGTAGAGCAGATAATACACAAGTAAAGCAAGGACACTTCCATGGCTGCTGGTGAGATCCCCGCCTTGGTGCACTTTAGAGTGGAATCGGCAAGAAACAAATCTGTATAGCAGGCTGAATCCCATTTCCCTGTCTCTGTAATTAAGATGCTATCTTCTCCTAGGATGTTTTCTAAGCAAAGTAATTCTGTTTTCTGTCAACCTGAATTGAATACCTGTGCACCAAAACAAATATTGGAAGACTTTCCCTTATATTTTGTCCAAGCTGGCAGAAACATTTAGGCTTAAGATGAGATGCTTCATGAGGTGTTTCATCATTTAAATAATAAAATTGCTGTTAATGTGACAGTCACTGTGGATTGTTTCAGGTTTTTATGGCTCCCCAAAAGCATTTTTGGGTTCGAAAGCTCCTGTAATAAGATTTTACCTTCAGGAGAAGCTGCCTCCAGAAGCCTGCCCTAATCCTGTTAGATGCCAAGCGGAGATGCTGCAGTCAGAGATGTGCAGGCAGTGGAGGCTTGGGACTTGGGCTTGGGTTGTGCTGTTAAAATTGCAAATGCTTAATCTAAGCCAGGGGGTCATAGTAATTTAATAGTTTGGCAAGGCTGTGGCTGTGCCTCTACTGTAGCGGCTCCTTTTGGTATCTCTTGAGAGAGCGTATGGGAGGGAAGAGCCATGAATCTCCTGCATGTGTCAGCTTTGCCTCTGAGCCAGAGACATCTATCTGCGTATCTGCCCATGGGCTGTGCGACCCATTGAAGCACCTGAGAATGCCTTTGTTTAGCCCCACGACAAAATTAAAGCAGCAACAGTACCACATGCCTCTGCTGCATGAAGACGTGTATATTGCTGCTCAGTCATTTAATTTAGCACCAGGACAATGGGAGGGAGAAAAGAGGAAACAGAGCCTGAAAGCTATTCGGTGATTTCTATGGGAGACAAGGAAATCAAAATAGCTCCATAGAGGGAAAGAGAAGACAGATTTCTAGTACAGATTGAGAAAAAGGGCTGTTCTGACCCTGCTGCTGCCTGGGGATGTTCCTTCCCAAAACTAGAACGGGGAATGAAGATGGTGATGTTGCTGGGGAAGGGGGGAGATAATGAGAATAAGCTGAAGTTTGATGTGTTTTTTAATTTGAGGAAGGCAAATACAGAATTAATTTAGGTTTGTAACATTTCCACCGGGCTAAGCAGTGACTTTTTGTGTAATTATTGTTATTGCACCTTTGGTTTTGTTTTGAACTGCATGCATCTTGCTTGCATTTCCTTGCTGGCTTGTGTGTCCCACTACCCTCTGCTGGAAGAAACGAGGATTTTTCTGCTGTCGCCATGTGCCCATGACAGCTCAAATCTTCCAGCAGAAACAGGCTGTGAACTGGTTTGGGAGGACCCCAGCTCTGCCCTGCTGTTGCTGGCATCCATCCTGCAGAGAAAAGACCTGGTATATAAAGTGTTGCTTGGTTTGAACAGTTAACAGTGCATGGCTGGGCGAGGTGGTGCCCATGGGTATGTAATAGTAGAGTGCTGGACTGGATGATGATGTGTCCTATTCTGTTTTGTTACCTTGACCATGGTGGTTAGGTCAAAAACAAAGGTGTTGCCAAAGTAAGCTGAATCAGATGATTCTTCTCTGATGTTCTGTCTCAAGAGGTGGCTGGTACCAGCTGGTGGCTTGAGAAGGAGTGAAATGTCCCAAAGCAGGCTGCCACAGGGCCATGTTCCTCCCAAATGCAAAGTTTGGTTTATAGGAAGAGACAGGTCTCTTGCATTTGTCTTTTTTTAAATATCAGCTAAAGTAACTTTGAGGTTTTTTTCCCCCTCCACGTTAAATACATTACTGTATCAGGGCCCTCTTAGCCCAGCTATGCAAATGTTCTTTTCCAGTGTAGTGAGCATAAGGTATGTAAATGTCATGCTCCCAGTTCAGGTTTCCATAAAACCCCCTTGGGAGCATATTCCAGAGGGAAATTAAAGATGGAATTCTAAGAGAGGCTTTTGTTTTATTATGATATACTTGCTCCAGTACTTGCTATATGAGATCGTTTACACATTCTACCCTATCTTCTTTATCTGTTTGCAGTCGAGATATCTCTGTCTCTTTGTTTTGTTCTTCTCCTCTGTAAAATATGAAGTCCCTAATCTCTCCAGTTCATACATATTCCAAGGTTTCCACCTTGGAATAACTGCATTAGTTTTGCTGCATATGTGTCTAGAAATCTTCCAACAAGAGTCCAGATTAGGAGTGCCTTCCTTTCCCTACATAACAGCTATTGCATAGATAAAAGAACTTGTGTAACAGCTCTAAAATGTGTTATTCAGGCCACTGACAGGTGTAGTTTCCAGATTTCAAAGGTAGTACATGATCCAGACAAGCCTGCAGGAGCCCCTGGTCTTAACTGGTTGCAGATTTCCTGAACAGCTCTCTCAAGTCATGGAAGAAATGTAACTGCTGTTACCACTCTCACTGGATTTTCCTAGCATCTCACTGCTGGTTCTTGAAGCAAGTGGCACACGTGCCAGTAAGATATTCCCTGCTAGTGTCCACTACCCCAGGCAGACCCTGAAGCTCTTTCCAATGCAGAGCCTTTAACAAGGCAGCTTGCTCTCTGATGCAGACCTGGCACCTAGGCTGTCCAGGGCAAGCTCAGACACCTGGGCTCTCTCTGCTGGTGTCTTCTGCTTTTCTTCTTTTGCCCTCCACCTTGGGAAGCACATTATGTTACCCCATTCTCTGCTACTCCCCTGCGGTCATCATCACAGAGTTCAGAGCTCATATTTAATGAGTCTTATGCATATTGGCTCATTGTTAATTTAGGTGGTACATGCTTTAAACTAATAGATGCTCTCTTTTAGTTAAGTGATTTCTCCAGTCACTGTAAAGGAATGATATTTCTAGTGAAATTTAATTTCTTTCTACTAGGCTCATGTGGAAAAGGAATATCTAAAAAGTCAAATTAACTTTTCAACAAGGGTAATATAGACTGTATCTTATCACTGATGTCACCACCCCCTCCTTATCTCATAATATTTCTTCCCCTGTTTCTCTCATCACATCATACTTACAAGGAGCTACTTTGCTTCCACTACACCACTATCTCATGAATTCAAACACTGAATGTGTACTAGATACATTTTGTCAGTATGTGGTTGGGGGAATACAGTACGCAAAGTCTGTATAAATCATTCTGTGCCAGTAGCTGGGATCACCTCAAGTGCATCTGAATTAAGCTGCTGATAATTTGAACTTAATTGAAAAACAGTTCTGTAGGAGCAGCCCACCTCACCTTTCTGCATTGCTGGTGAATTCATGCGTCTGTTGATAAGGATGAGGACAATAGGGAAAACACTGGAGAACATCCTCAGTCAGGGAGGAGCTAACCTGTGCATTTATTCCATCAGAGAGGCATGGGATCTGGCAAGTGCAATTTCATCAATCCAACAAAAACTTTGGTTACAGATTGCTGAGAGGTCTGAAAGATCATGAGAGTCACAAGTGGCATAAACCCCAGATAAACTGTGTTTTTCATCACGCAAGGAAATGGGACCCCGGTGGACTCAAGATGAGAGTCTGGCTCTTTTTAGCTACAGTATATGTGGCATTAATCTAATAATTCTGTTGTTTACAAATTAGAAGCAAAAGTTTGCATTCCATGTGTTGTCTTCAAAAATGCTTAGACAAATTCAGCTTGTGTAGCATATGTGTCCCCTTCAAACACTGTGAAGTATCTTTCAACCTCCCTGGACACCATGCTGGGCAGTTGGGCTGTGATTATTGCTGGAAGCAGTGCACGTGGGAGCACAGACTGAGGGCAGTACAGCCACATGCACTGAGATCTTGGCTGTGTTATGAGTTATTGGTTCATAGAGCTTCTTTTGGAGGTAGTTCTCTGATTTCCCATTTAGCAAGGTTTCTGTGGCTTGAGAATTCCCTTATGTGAATTTTGGAACAGGCTGGAAGTCATTGAGCTGTTGCAGTACAGCGATGCTGGTGGCCAGCCATATGCAGACAGAACTGCAAAGGAATGTTACTGGGCAGCAGTTCCTTCTTTTCCTAACCAAATGGATTTAAAACTTTCAGTGTGACAGGGCAACTTGTGTCTGTTGTACTGTGGTTATTTTGCAGGGACTCCGTGCTGTCCTCCTGTTGTGACCCAAAGACAACCCATACAGTCAGCTGTCATTTTAGCTGCTGCAAATAGTGGAGCTCAGTTCCCACTGCTCAGCATGGTACTGATGAAAGGTTGGTGCATGCTTCAGAAGCCCCAGGTTACACTTGTCCTTGCCTATTCCAGCTTGCATAGCATTTCAGGCTTTGCAGAGTCCAGGGCTGAGAAAGCAAACCAGAGACCCTCACATAAAGGGGTTTGTTCTGGATCTGAGTGCTCACTCTGTATATCTGTGCTCAGAGTCTCTCTGATTTGCCCATGCATTGGCAACTGGCTCCTTTCTATGAGGCCGCAGAGGGTTTACTGCTGCCCAGGGTGACTCTGCTTGCAGCCCATTAGACACTTGAAGTGCTGTGAAGACCTTCACTTTGAGGTCTTAATTTGATATGAGCATTAGCCTTCTCCTAATTCCTGTGTACTCTGAAATCCAGCCTATAGATACCTTAGAATCAGTGTACAATGAAGGCCTTCAGTTTGAGGTACAGATAAAAACCTGGGCATTTCAAGTGATGCTACACCATTACAGCATATTTCTTTATGAGTGTATCCAAACAAAAACTCTGTTCTGGGCTTTTGTATATTCCAGTAAGTGATTACTGACTCTGGGTAGTTCCTTAATTCACTGGAGGACAGCACAAATTTCAAAGCACTGTGTAGAGAAGGATTTTGCTGGTTTGATCTATATTTGCAAATGAGCCCAGCCCTGCTGCGGTGAGCATTTAATGGAGATCCTGGCAGTAACTGTTGGCACAAATAAGTAAACCCTTTGCATTGAGATCATTTGAAAGGATCTAAAAGAATTCAGCTTTCTAAA
>JAVHNF010020728.1:0-15537 GCA_034783455.1 Micropsitta finschii | reverse complement strand
CACAGCCCTGAGAAGCCTTCGCAAGCCTCCACTAAAACTGGCTCTTTTGCAACATCCCATGTCCAACAAATGGATATTAAGCTAAAATTAGGGATAAAGCCTTCTATGGCCCTCAGTGCCATGGCCTAGTGATAGACTTGGCATTCCTAGGGGAATGGTTGGACTCGATCTTAAAGGTCTCTTCCAACCTGGTTGATTCCATGACCCAACAACAAGTGGCTTACAGTAGTAACAACACCTGCCCTTTGGAAGAAGCCAGAAAGAGGAAGTATCACAGAAAACCAGGATGGGTGAATGACATTTAATGACACTTCCTTGCCAAGCCTTGAGCTGGCACTGTTTGAGGTGAAATATGTGCTTTGTGAAACAAAATCCCAACCTTTGAGCTTCATTGTGGTCCAGCACTGTCATTGTGAATTCCCAAGCTGGAATAAGGCAGCAGCAAGCATACTACAGGAATTTCTAGGCTCAGAAAGCACAATAACCCTGTCTGGAATACACTCACATACTCCAGGACTTGACTCTCATATATATTCAGGACACTCATAGACTTCAGGATTGGAACAGCCAGTCACGCTTTACAAGATAATCAAACATCTCAACCGGTAACTTGACACAGGACTTTGCACATTAGGACTCAAACCTCTTATTCAAAGCATGTCAGGTTATCATTCAATTCTTGATTAATACAGCTCACCATGGCAAGAAGCTCTATGTAGATTTCTCTTAAGTGCAATACCTTGAACACTATAGCATGGGACATAAAACCTTTCCTTTCTTGCGGGTTTGTCTTAAAAACCTGGTGAACCACCAGCAGAACAGGCACTGAGCTGCTTGTGAAGCTCAACTCTGCCTTAGAAACCATTCTTAATGTCCAAGCACAAAACCGAGGCCTTCTTAGAACCACAGAATGGTTTGGGTTGGAAAGGACCTTAAGATCATCCAGTTCCAACCCCTTGCCATGGGCAGCGACACCTCACACTAAATCATGCCACCCAAGGCTTCTCAATGAGAGCTACAGGAAGAATTGCCAACAAAGAGGTGACACACTTGAACAAAGAGCATTTTTACCAAGTGGACATTCATCGTTTCTATTGTTGGCAGTCACCAAACATACAGCTCCTGAGAACTTCATTTTCCTGTGAGCTTTTTGGTGCTCATGGTCCTTTATTCCACGGTAAGATTACAGGCAAATGACATTAATCACCACTTCCTGGTAAGAAGAAATGATCTTCTCCAGTGCCTTGAAGACACGGAGTTACTCAGGAATAGCCTCACCTAATGCCTTCCCTACAGAAGCAGAAGAGCCTGGGGCTAGGCTTCGAGATGAATTTACAGATTCCTTTATACCACACCATGTACTGCTCAAACCATCACAACAGACGATATTATCAGTGCATCCACTTGGCAATTCCAAAGAATCCTTTATCCTCGTGATCATTATTAGGCCTCAAGTCTGCAACACATTAGATGCAGGTTACTAAATACCGTATAGGCAACACATGTTACAGACTGGGGGAAGCAATAAACACATTTTCCTTCAAGCTACAGCAGGGGAGACACCAGCAAACAGCAAGTTCTCACAGATACTCCTCATAGCCCAGAGCAAAGTCCCAGATTGATGGTTAAAACCTGCTGGAGCAGGCTTCTCTTCTTTGGTGCCCTGAGCTTTGGAGAGGTGGACACTGTGTAATGAAATAACCCTAATTCCACGTGGTTTGAAGGAGCATGAGGTCAAAAGCAAGCAGATGTCATTATTGTGTCTGCTAGCTGTGTATGGGAGAGTCGATGTTCCATTCATCAAGTCTGCACTGGTAAAAAGCGGAGCAGGAAAACATCCCCTCCATGGAGAGCCCCATCTGGCCCCTGGATGCTGCTTTCACTGCTCATGCACACACCTCTCTCCCCAGCTAAAAAGGGCAGAATTGCCCCTGCCTGGAGTAAGCAACCAGTGCATCATACCGAAGGAGGCATTCTGGGCAAGAGGCACTACTCTGCTTCACAGAGGAGTGAGTATACACCCAGCTGCAGACATGGTATTTCGGCAGTCCCCACTGCTGTGCTGGAAACCTGAGTCTTTCTTGAGCCCATTTTTATCTTCAGCAATCACTGGTAACACAACACCTGAATTCTACAATCACTTTTTGTCCTTAAGAATGGCCAGGGCAGGTTTACTTATTTACAGAACAGTCTGGCTACCTTGAAAAACCTGTTTTCCAAACTATTTCATGGATGCCATTGAACTGGTTTGGGGCATCCAGCCTAATTTATACCTCGCTAGGTCTTCAAACGGCAAGACATACCAAGAGCAAAACCTATCTTCCACTCATGTTATTAAAACCAAGCCCCCCCAGGTTGCCCCAGGCATCAAGGAACCAAACTCTTGAGGCTACTTTCCTTTACCTGTCGAGCAGGAAGAGCACATCAGATCACAGGACTTCGTAAGGTCACGCACGCATAAACCTGAACATCAGATTATCTTACATTGAAATTGTTGTGTTGGTAATTCCAGTCTTGAAGCTGCCAGAGGGAGAACTCGGGTAACAGTAACAGCATTGTCATCTTTTCTTAATAAAGCAAACCACTCGTTTAGTAACTGACTTTCTACCCCAAATGGATAAAAATCCGAACGTGGATGTTGCACCCATCAGACAGCACAGCAAGATAAAGCAACATATAGCCTGACTTACAATGAAGGTAGAGGAATGTTGTCTGAGGGCTCTTACAAGCAAGCAGGCTTGCACAGCTAACACTACACTGCTCATGGCATGAGACATCAGGGCCCTCTACTCTAAGACACAGACTGATGTCACTTCAGTGAGGAGCAACGTGAAGCCCAGTTAGCGTAAGTACTCCGAGTACTTACAAGCCAGCTCTGCCTGCTTATGACGCTTGCAGGATGAGCTGAAAAAGCAACACCTCTGTTTGTTCACCTTGTTCCATCGCTGGAGTCTTCTGCTGCTGGACGGAAGGAGCCCAAATTACCACTGCAGTCGATGCTTCCAAATTGGAGCTGAGACCACCGGTGATTGTCCTGTGCTCCCGGATGGAGCGCGAAGGCAGCAGCAGAGCTCACCGTGTTCCTGTGCTTCTGCCAACTGCTCTTAACCACAAGTCACAAGAGTTCATGTGGTAGCACCCTCTGACTCCAAACAGCTCTCCTCCTGTTCCCTACAGGACCTGCACTGTCTCCAGCCACGCACTTCCTGTGCTCCCAGGCTCCTCAGTTTCCAAGGCTCATTTTTCTGCATGAAGGTGCTTGGTTAATGCTCTCCTCGTCTTGGTTTCCACCACACGATGCATTTCTGGCTCCCAGAACAAAACTCAACCATCATCAATCCTTAATGCCTTTCCTACTGCTCCATTAAACATTTTGATATCCAAGGAGAACTTTGCTCGTGTCAAAAAGGGAAGAAACACATTTAATCTTGAACACAACCAGTAACTATCCACGACATTGTCAGGGCTTATCGTGGTTAAAGACAAAGAGAATACTGTTAATATTGCACATTTCAAAAGCCAGACCTCAACTAAGGCAAGCGCAAGGCACCAAAACCATCCCCATTCTTGCAGCAAGTTATTTATAACAGTAATTACCCCTTCCAGTCTTAGCTTTGCTCCACTTTGTACCTTTAACACAAATTAACATAGTGCTAAACACAAGCATGAATTTCTGACTGCCTCTTCATAGCGCTCCACAGACTCGAGAGGCTGAAGGTGATACTGGTTCCATCTCCCCGAAACAATGAAGGGAACGGCAACTTGCTCGGTGTAAACCCCACAACCTTACTTAGAGCAGCATGTTACTTTCACACATAACACAGAAAGAGAAGGAAATGGGGGAAAACAACGAAGAAGAGTCAACAGGTCAAAGTTGCATGATTTTCTATGGAAAGACATGAAACCAACGTGCTAGAAGGAAGAGAAAGGATAAATCACATCCCCGTGGCCAAAAGATGAGGCAAGAGACATTGTACTAATACAGCAAACAGGAGGGGAAAGTACCAAAGTGACTCTTAAGGCATCTGCTCACCCGAGGGAAGCCCTGCTGGGGTTCAAGCAGCCTGGTGTGAGCTGGGGCAGAACCCCACAGCGGACATCTCCACACCCTATTTACCTGCCTGCCTCACAACCTAAACCGAGTGCACTTGAACTGATGCACGAGCATCCACAGCAGAAGTTTTAATGCCTAAAAACCATAACCAGGACCAACACTTTCCACCTACAAGTGGCTGTTCTGATACAACCATAGTCGGAGAGGCTACCGGTGAAACCCGTGTCCCTTTTCCATACCGTGCACATCAGTGACGGTCACCGGCGCTTGGGTTCCCGTGTCACTTGGCTGCTTTGAGAACTGGAACCCACAAAGCCTCCCGCCGCCATCCTCGGCACCGCTGAACCAGACCCACCGCCACCACAGAGCAGGGCTCCCGCACCGAGGGAGCAGCGTGTTAACAGCGCTGCCTTTTGTACGCCCCGGCTTCAACCGCACTCAATTTGGGGACAATTCGCCCTTTTTTGAGTTATTATCCCCTTGCAAGACGCCTCCCCCGGGGAAACGTACGCGGCCGGTGGACAACACGATGACATTTCCAGATAACGGCGCTCAGGGCCCTTATCGCTATAACCGAGGCAACGCAGACGCGGCCGGCGCCCTCCTTCCGCCGGGGCTGCCCCGGGAGCCGCGGCTCGCTGCGGGCACGGCCCTGCAGGGGCAGGGACAGGGACAGGGACAGGGACAGGGACAGGGACCCGCACCCCCCTCCAGGCCGCACCGCCCGGCCCTTACCGCACATGGTGCGCCCCGTTCCGCGGCCGCGCCGGCTCTGCGCGCCGGGCCCCCCCCGCCCTCCGCGGAGGGGTCCAGGGCGCAGGCCCGCAGCCCGGCTCGCCATTGGGCATCGCTGCCCGCCCCGCCCCGGGCCCGGCCCGGCCCCCGGGACGTGGCAGCCGGACCTGCGGCCCCGTACGGGCGGAGGAAGGCGGCGCTGAACGGGCGCTGTCCCCCGTTAACACCGCCCAGGAGCGGTACCGACCGCCGTTACCCCCCAGCCCTTTCCCCAGCGCCAAAGGGCTCGGCCGGGCTCCGGTGGGGCGCAACCATAGGGCTCCTGTACCCCCAACCCCCGTGGGGTGTCGAATCAGTTTCCACTCCAACCGTGCTGTAGCAGCGGGGACCCGGAAAAATAAAGAAGCCATCAAGATGAGCCTGCAAAGCAAACGGGGATGGGCGTGATTGACAAAGGAGAGGCTCAGCGGCTTGGCTGTGCTATGTGCAACTGCCACGGTCAAATAGTGCCGGGAAAACCAGCTAAAAGCCTAAGGATACAAAAGAGGGCAATCCCTTCAGAAAAATGCTGCTTGCTCAAATCTGACTTAAGAAAAACGTTGTTGATTTTGTCTTAAGAAAAATGCTGTTCACTTTATCTTAACACTATAAAAGTCAATATATAACTAAGGGCAGGAACTGAGAGCCCTGTGGCAGAGGAAACTGGTTTCCCAGATGAGAGGGAAACTACTAATCCACAGAAAGGGGATCACCCGAAATACACACAACATACTCTGGCACAGGAATACCTCTCCCTCTGCACTGGCTGCTCTTCCAGCTCTCTTTGCTACCCATCTACCAGGCAGACCCAAGGCTCCTACTGGTTCATTCCTGTATCAGGATTTCTTTGCAGCAGTTCCTGTTCATCACTTCTCACCACGACCAGAACATCTACCTAAAATAAACTACAGCATTATCATAAGGCAAATGGAAAGGTTCTGACCCTAATTCTAAACAAGGGGCACCCAGACCTGAGGGAGCACGGACAGGCCAGCCAAACACTCCCAAAGCACACAGTTCACATCAGCAAACACCAAACCTCAGGGGTTAAACCTATGCCATATTTGATGCTACAGAAAGGAATGCCTCAAACTGAGGCTCACCCATCCACATGCACTGACCTGGTGCGGATGCCACAGAAGCTTATACACAGATATTCAGCTCCATGTGTTTACTCTGGAAGTGTCCATTGTGTATTTTTCCCCTATAAAAAGCCAGTATTTATCTCCTGCATCATGTGCTACTTCATTCTGAGGTTTGCTGCACACACAATACCTGGTTTTACTACCACATGTAGTTCAAACAGATGTAGATGTGACACTTGCTACCAGATGGAGAAAGGTGGAAACAATTCCCTCTCACATGTCAGCCTTTTAAAATGAACAAAAGGGGAAAAGGAGTCATGGCTGGGGAAGAAAAATAAACACCCATTTCCTTCAACATAACTCATACAAATAGAATTTCTGGATGAACTCCTGTATTTTACACAGACTGCAAATGATCACCTCAGATGAGTACGTTTTGTGACCCCTGATACACCACACTCTGCAGATTAACATCAGGGAACAGAAGCAATTCCCAGGTTGGAAGTACCTGTTCCAAAGCTGCTGTCAGCGAAGGCTGGCGCTGTGGGTGCTTCACACCGTGCACTACAGCATCACCACAAGTCTGCCTTACAGACACACAGGCTAAATCCTCCCTCCTAGGAGCACGGAATGAGTCACTTCCTGACAAAAAGCACATGTCCACCTGCAAAGAGTTTCAAGATGATGAGTTTAGATAGCTGTCATCATCTCTTCCTGTAAGAGAGAGTGCTAGAACATCGCTAAGGAGACAGGAGTGGATTTGCTCTGTCCCACGAGTGAAAAACAAACAGGCTGAATGGCTGACTGTAGTCTCACACTTATCTAAGCCACAGCAGAAATACCAACGTCCTTTTTCTCCCCCCTTTAAAGCCCAGCAGAATAATTCCAGGCAGTCATTACTATTTTAAATGTTCTGACTGACTGCATTTTATAGACCTTCCTCCTCCTGACCTGAGCATTAAAGTACAGTTAAAAAACCCTTTCTGTGTTAGGGCTGCAAGAACATCATGTCATACGCCCACCCACAGACACCTAAGCTAAACCACTGCACCGTCATTCCAATATTGCCCTGTTTGCCTTGGTGTCTATGAATGGGGAAGGTTTTTTGGGTGAGCTGAGACAGGACATCTCTCCCTAGCAGGGCTTCTTTCCATGACTAAGCTGTTCCAGAGCTTAGGAGGTTGACACAGAAACTCCTCTTGATTCAGGATGATTCATACTGTGCTACTGCAGTATGAGAGTTTATGGTTTGCAGCATTAGAGCATGCTTAACATGCTGTGAATACAGTTGGGTTTTGGTTTGTTCTCCAGGTGAGAACTGGGACTTAGGCCCCTCCCCTCTGCTTTCATTTACCCAGACTTGGAGCATCTCCCCATTGCTTTATGCTGCAGAAATACAACTGCTGCCCTTAAGAGCTTACTTTAGATGACAGAACAGAGAAGAGGATACGATGTGAGCATTACGTGCTTTTCTCTCCACAACTTGAGAACACACAGGATATATTGCTGGACATGGAAGCTCTTCAGTCTCAAAATCACAAGATGCTTAATCTTCAGCCTCATTACACACAGGCTTAATCTGATCCTATCTGTACAACTCAAAACCTCATTAAAAACAAGACCGAAAATACAACAACAGTGGCAGAACTGTATCCTTACTGTACCTGGAAGAGATTAGTACTGCTGAATTACAGAATATAGACCACATCTTTAAGAGAGACATTTTATTTAACACACAAACCAGCTACTCTGCTGTTTAAGTTTTGGCTTTGACAGTGCATTAAATGGACAAATTAGGCCTCCAAAGCTCTATTTTTGAGAAACCAGAAACATTATTCGCTGTTCTATGATTTGTTGACAAAGAAGGACGTGGCAATAACATTTGCACAAGCTCTCTTCTGGGTAGTCTGAGAATGCCTGGAGGGGAATTTTGTCATCTATATACTTGCAGGATCAGGCACTGCTACTTCGTAACAGGGTAAAGAAAACAGGGTGATTTCAAACCCCTTTATAAATCATGAGTGGGTCATTACAATGACAGCAGGTTATCACCCCCCATGAAAGCTGCAGAAATATTTTGCTAAAGTATTTATTTTCAAGTTTTGAACCAGTAATATGAAGTTTATGGTTAGATCTAAGGCAGAAGCTCTTCCCTGTGAGGGTGCTGAGGCGCTGGCACAGGGTGTTCAGAGAAGCTGTGGCTGCTCCATCCCTGGCAGTGTTCAAGGCCAGGTTGGACACAGGGTCTTGGAGCAAGCTGCTCCAGTGGAAGTTGTCTCTGCCTGTCGCAGAGGGTTGGAACCAGATGATCTTTAGGTTCTTTCCAACCTGAACCACTCCATGATTCTATGAAGTTTATGGCTAGCATAAGCTGATCTGTACGCTACAGAAAAGCTTCTCCACTGACAAACAGATCCCAATTAGGGAATCAGTGGAATTAGACTGGCAAGGAGTGAAGGAGGGGGACATCCTTGGAGCTTGCACACAAGGAATATGACTGTAACCAGAAGCCACATAACAACTGCAAACTCAGCTCGACTGTGGCAGCAGAGAGAAGTAGTACTTCATAGCAAAGCCAGCTGGTAAAGCCAGGCACCAGGAAGAAATTACGTCCTACACATTCAAGTAAACAGAGGTATTTGCAAAGCCCGATTTACGTATTTTCCATTGCAGAACAATAAATACTTCTCATCTCATAGTCTCTAAAAGCAGAACGTGTTTTGCTGTGCCACGTCTTCGCTTGCTCAGCCAGGGCAGCCAAGTTACACATATGCTGCACTCTCTGGCACTGCAGAAGGAGCAAACAGGATATGGCATAGGTAAACACATTCATTTTCTTTGCTAGCCTACAAATATAATTTGTGCCCTTAGGCACCACACATTCATCTTGATGTTGGAGCATTATGTTAAGGAACCATCTTTTGCAAGCCTAAACAGACCACTAATGGTGGCTGAACAATTTTACTGCTAAATAAGCTAATTAGTCTCTCCACTTACTAAACCTGATAAGGATCTCAATCTTCTAACATTTACTTTTAAAGATACAATTTTTATAACAAAATACTCACATTTTGTCTGCCTGTTGCTATTTGCACAGTGGTAGCAAGTGAGTAGGTAACTTTCCACAAGTGATGGCAACATCACATCCTCTAGAACAAACAGCTGAGGTTTTGGGTTACTTTTCACACACGCAAAAATCCTATGAGAATCTTTTTAACAAGACTGGTTCAAATGAATATTCCTGAACTCCCCAGGTACAGAGCAAGGGCAGACAGCCCTGGTGAGCCCCATGGGGAGGTTTGGGGGAATAAACACGTAGCATTTCTATTGCATGAAAAAAAAACCAGGCAAGAAACTTTACTTTGGCCTCTCAGTCTTTGTTTTTATAGGAAAGACATTTTTAAAGCCCATCATTTCTTGCTTAAGACAGTACAAAGTAGAGCAAAAAGTTTCTTTTTTGAATGCAGGGCATTTAATAATTTAGTGGACAAATTGCTTAAACTGATGATGCATTTTCACAGATGTAAGAGTGAAACAGAAGGCAAATTTGGTTGCTCCTCAGCACAAGGATAGTTTACGTACACCAGGACGTAACTACTTATTTGGCCACAGAGGATGCCAGCTCAAGTAGAATTTGCTTCTTTCTCCACGTCATCATCGTCATCAACAACCTGAAATCAGATCCAGAAGCAGTTCAGGTATACAGCTGAAACTCTCAGTCCTGTCAGATTGCACAGAGAATTTATTACACTAAATCCTTGCTGGACGCAAGGGGAACAGCGGTTATTCTACACCACTGAATGACAATGGTCATGTGAAGAAGGTAAGAAACACTTGCTACCAATAACACCAGAAGGAAATGTGGCTAAAGATTAATTCCAGAAGGAATGACATAATAGGAGCTGGTGAAGTTATTCCAGAGGCCACCAGAACAATCGCTACAGGGTATCAGATTTTTAATGAGAAAGCAAAAGACTCTGAGTCTTCCCTTATACGAAAGAACTTGTTCCTTACATCTAACCTGAACTTCCCCTGTTTCTGTTTGAACCCATCACCCCTTGTCCTGTCCCTTCAGTCCCTAATGAAGAGTCCCTCTCCAGCATCCTTGTAGCCCCCTTTAGACACTGGAAGATGGGGGTCAGCTTCTGAGCTGAAGACACAGCTTTTAGCAACATGTTCCACCAGATGCTCTCCGTGGCTAAAAACATGAAAATCTTTATATCTTCTTTGTCCTGTTGTGATGGATGATGGACCTCAGGGGTTGGGCAGTTGGGATCTGAGCTAAGTCTGGGCCAGACATCTAAAACTGGGCCAAGGGAAACCTGAGCAGAGGTGCCTTGGGTTTTATCTCTCTTCTCTTGAAAATGTGAGGGAATTTCACCTTCCCTGCACTGCTAACCTATTTACTGGTGTGCTAAAAATAGCCTGCAATGTAGGGCACTCTTAGGGAGAAAGCAGAAGGAATCCGAGTGGAAAGGAGAGCTTTATTTGTGGAAAGCCCTGGGATTTGGGCAATAAATCACCACTTTCCTGCTTCTTCTGAAGCTATTTCTGGGGGTGTTTTGAATGTAAAACAAAGAAGAAGGAAATATTTTTGGATAAGATCTTAAGTATTTCTGGAGTCCAAAACAAAGGGATACAACAACAGAGCTAAATAAAATAAGGATACAACCCCCAAATCTTCCATCTTTGTTGTGTTTCCACAATGACCAAAGGAAAAAGTCTGGTTTTAGGAGCCCTTTGGGCCTCTCTGCACCCAGAATTGCTGTGTGTCTTCAGGGAAACAGGGTACAGCTGCGGTATTTAGGAGGAGCAAACCAGGAATCCACTGCCCTTCCCAGCCTCAGCAACGGAATAGATCTTACTGCTGGTCTTTAATGAAGTCGTCTTCTTTTTCCTCAGCCTTAAGAGGACAACAGACATGATGTTTGGAGGGAAGCAAGTAGTGGTTTGTGGCTATGGAGAGGTAAGGGGATCGCAGCTCACCTGCAGGTTTTGCATGTAAAGATGGCACATCCTTTGCATGGCTTTATCCCACCGGGCTTTCCTGTCCTTGGGGCTTGTCTCTGCATCTGCAGGGACCTTCAGACCTGATGGGTTGGCCAAAACTGGAAGGTTTTCCGCATTTCCACTGTATTTCTTTAGTATTCAACAGATGACAAACCTGAATCTTAAGAGACATGAATAGGAGTATTCTGAATAGCTTTAATATCTGAATATTGGCATATCCAGATATTAATAGATCATATCTTTTATGTTATATTCTTTGTAATGTAATCTTAAGACATTTGGAGGCTGGGTTCTGCAGAGGTACTGTGCAGCCACAGTGATGCATGCTGAAACATGGTCAAGAAATGGAAGTTAATCTTGACCTACCCCCATGCTTTCATCCCCAAACAGAATGATCCTCTCTGAGGGATGGGAATAACCACTCTTGTCAGGACCAGTTCACACCAGCTATGGAGGGCTGTACTGTGGGAGCTGCACTGGGACTCCTGTTTTTCCCCAAAAAGATGCAGATTATTTCTTGAAGCGTAATCACATTTTTTGGGAGCTCTTGGTCATTTAACCATTGCCCTCAATTCCCCTGTGAGCTTCACTGTGTGCTGTGTAAAAGTTAAAGCTCTTTAACTCTCTTAGATTAAACCATTACGCTTCCTAAACAGACCAAAGGTTACAAGAGACTCAAACTTTCCCTGAGATAAGGGTAATCTCTTGTTTTCATAGTACTTTCTAGATACCAGGAAGGAAAAACAACTCCCTGGGGCCAGAATCAACATCACGTTTACATGTTTTAGTGCCTCTTATCTAAGCTGGGTCCTAAATGACTGCAAATCCATGAGTTTTATGCACCCAGAAGCTGAGTATATGCAACCAGAGGGTTGCAAAGGGCTCTTGGGGCTGCAGGAGAAACGTGGAGTTGTACATTCCCCATGGCCATATTGATGCTCAGCATCTCCTGAGCCCTCAGCATCTCACTCTTCCTCTGTGCTCTTCTCCCTCCCCAGGTTGGAAAGGGCTGTTGTGCTGCTCTGAAGGCCATGGGCTCCATAGTGTATGTGACAGAGATCGATCCAATCTGTGCCCTCCAGGCCTGGTAAGCACTTGCACTGAGCCCAGCTGCTTCTTTGGCTTCTTTTATTCCTACAGGAAAACCATGGCCAGAAACCACTCAGCAGTGGTCCCTACCCAGGGAGACACTGGTGGGGGGTTTGTAGCTTCTCCATACCCTTGGAGGGACCCACAGCTCTGTCCTACAGCAGAAAAGAGTTCCCTGCACTAAAGCCTCACCCAGTTTATCTGTATCCCATGTGCCAACTTGCATGATCGTAACTACAGTGGCCAAGAGTTTAATGATAATGGCTTGAAAGAGTTTAATGATAATGGCTTGAAAAGATGTTGGGAGTGAACTGCAACCTTTGAAGTGCAAACTCAGGCTTTGCTGGGCTGTGCACACACCTCACCCAAGGGATATTTGGGGTTCTGTGATCACCCACCCCTCACAAACCTGTCCTTGCTAACACTGGTACCCTGACACAGGGCTGAAAGCACGTTGCTGCCGCCTCACATGGGCACACTGGTTATACCCAACCTCATTTCTTCCAGGTAAAGGTTGTTCTGGTGCAGAGATGCTGCTTCTGCAGCTCAAGGTGTAAAGTGGGACATGAAAGCAGTCTCAAAACCACACAGAGCCTTATTAAACCTTCATCCTCTTCCTCACAGCCAGCTTTCAAAGGCCTGTCACAGTGAGGAAGCTCATGAGTAGAGCTGATCAACTTCCAGTTTGCTTTGTGACCTCCACAATTGGTCCCAAAGCTTTCATGGTGACTGGTGGTTGCAACAACCCCAGCCCTGCCTCTGCCCAAGGCAGCACCATGCAGCCCTGCTCATAAGGATTGTAAAGTGGAAGGGAGGAAAAACACAATAAATGGGACATAAAGCAGGAAAAATGACTCCTTTTATAGCACCTACAATTTTGCAGCTTGTGAGAACCACAGAAGTCAGTTCTCAGGAGCAATGTTAACAAATCCTAAAAAACACCCCTCCTGCCCTTGTTATGTGCTGAACACACCTTGCTGGGTGAAGTCAGGAGAGACCTGCTGAGCACCCAGCACATCTAAAGATGCCTAAATCTGGATTGCAGGGTGGATGACAGACATCCGTGGGCTGGGGCTGTTTGGGTTTTATGTTTCTCAAAATGCTCTAAATCCATATCAGAAAGGCTCCTGCAGCAGGAGGGGGATCTGCGGCTTCTGGATGTACTTTGCAGCATTAAAAAAGCCATCTCGATGGAAAATCTTTCTTTGCAGATGTGGGGGCCTGGACAGAAAATGTGGAATCTCCCAAATCTCTTTTCACTTCTCCCCACAACAGTCCCAAATCCTCCAAACACCCTCCTAATGCTGTGGGGGATGTGGCTCTTCAAGTTCTGCCTTGCTGTTTGTGGCAGTAGAAAGTTCAAGCGAGTATCTAAGAATCACTTAATGGGGTGTTTTTCTATTTTGGGCATGGTTTTGCTGCTTCTCAGTCTACTTTTTCCTCCCTCTTCTCCTAGCATGGATGGATTCCGGCTGGTGAAGCTCAATGAGGTCATCAGACAGGTTGACATCGTCATCACCTGCACAGGTACATGATCCCCAATGCTAGGGATGAGTCCTCAGGGATGCACACCCATAATTGAGTCCATCTTTTTCCAAAGGAAAAGGCGGAAGGATGGAGAAGGCAAACAGGGTGTTTGTTATGGGTTTTGCTGTCTGGCAGGCAACAAGAACGTGGTGACCAGGGAACACTTGGATCGGATGAAGAACAGTTGCATCGTCTGCAACATGGGGCACTCCAACACAGAGATCGACGTGGTGAGTGCAGGAACGTGCCTTGGGCATGGGATGATGGTGGGCGATAGAGTCACAGAGTGGTTTGCATTGGAAGGGACCTTAAAGCTCATCCATTTCCACCCCTCCCACAGGCAGGGACCCCTTCCACTAGAGCAGGTTGCTCCAAGCCCCTGTGTCCAACCTGGCCTTGAACACTGCCAGGGATGGAGGTGCAAATTCCTGGGGTGCAAGCTGAAAAATAGAAGAGCTGAGCTGCGGTGGGAAACCAAACATGATGGTATGTGGGGATGTCGTTTCAAGGACGCGGAGTAATTTCCTGTTCTCCTTGGTGAATCTCCAGTTGGAGGCAATGACCTTCAGAAGTGATCTGTATTAGCAAAAATTAACCTAGAGGATGGTAATGAGAGTGATCAGAGGTGTAGAATATGACATGGGAAGTCAAGTTGGAAGAATTTGGTCCGCTTGTCAAGAGAAGATGAAAAAGAGAAGATAGAGACGTGTGCCTCATCCTACAAGGAAGAGGGGTTTAGAGGAAAAGTGCCTTCTTGATGTCCATGGTGGGTTTAAGTAGCAGCAAGGTAAACTTCATACTGCAACAGGGGAAAACAAGTAAAAACCACCAGTACAACATTCTAGTAGAATAATGGAGCCAACAAATGGTTCCCTAGGAAAATTCCGTAAGTCTCTTTGGAAGAAGCAAAGAGCAGATCAGAGAAATATCTCCTCAGGGCTTGCTGTTTGGTCCTGCTTTGAGAAAGGGGGTTGGAGCAGATGATTCCTCAGAGTTCACCAGTTTGCTGTGATATTAATGCTTTTCTAGAATACATGTTTTCAACCAGTTCAGTTGCATGTCTCTGGCTACCTTAATGACTTTTTTGGGTTCCCTTGCTCAGGCCTTCTCCGAGTACCAGATCCAACAGATGACAGCGAACTTTGTGGATCAGTTCGGCTTCAACGATGAGGAGTTTGCAGACCAGGATGATAATATCAAGTACGTTCAGAAAACTTCAGAAGGTTTATATTGAGCATTTAAACCTCTTTGCCTCTAATCTTGCTTCTTCTGGTTCAGGTTTGAAAAGGAACCTCACTCTACCTCCTTTGGTTTGAAAAAGACTGATCAATGGCTTGGAGAACATCTAATGGTTTTCTTTTTATAGGAGGCCACCCTTTATGGCCAAAGCCAGTTGTAGAACCAGGGGAAAGCACCTCTTCATTTTGTAGAGAAACTTTTAAATAAAACATGAAATTATTACCCAGCCCTATTCTAGAATAAATGTAACTGCACAGAAAGCAGAGCATTAAAGTGCAAGCAGTTCTACAGATATTCCCCAGTGGCATTAAGGCCTTACTGAAATTAGGAGGAGGAAGAATAATGTTTTCATGAAGTCCGCAGAAAAAATTAGCTATTTGCTCTTATGGAAAAGGAAATGTAAATAAGGCAGGAGCAAATAACAGTTCAAAGAAGGCAAATAGAGGTGGATTTAATGTTACGTGACTTGCTGAACCCAGTGTTTGGAATTTGTGCTGCTTTTAGAGAAGAATTAATGGAATTAATTAATTAAAACTGCAGCTCATCTTCTCACCTCAAAAACTGTACTTAAGGGAATTACTGGGCCTGAATTATCCTATTTGTCCATAATGGTTCAGGGACTGTAACCATTTAGTCCATAGTAACTGTCAGGAGGAGAGTGCTTCTGGAGGACACCCAGTGTGTTCACAGAATCACAGAATCCCAAGGGTTGGAAGGGACCTCAAAAGATCATCTAGTCCAACCCCCCTGCAAGAGCAG
>JAVHNF010020727.1:43898-57016 GCA_034783455.1 Micropsitta finschii | reverse complement strand
AGGATGTGATAAAAAATAAGACAGGTCCTTGCAACTCATGCATTAGAAGGTGGCTGTAGTCACTGCCTTGTGGTTTGCACAGCAGTGTGTGCTGGAGTTGAACCTGGGTTTGGAGTGAAGCTGGGCAGCAGCTGAACTCCTCAGAGCACCCAGGGCCTCTTCCAGCACCATCACTATGATGGGAAAGGCACTTAACAGTTCCAGAGCTCAGTACTTGGAAGAGCAAACGCCTAGTTTCTGAGCAACACAGAGTATGCATAGGAGGTGGGTTATGCTTTTTAAAATATTTTTATTTTGTGGCATTTTTGCCATCATAGTGCTGAAAAAAACTTGTTTCAGTACATTTGTGAAGTCCTCTAAAGGACTGTTTTAAAGTCCTCGAAATAATAAAAGGTATTTTTAAAAAGCCCTATTCTCTTTATTGAGAAAGCAAAGTTCTACTCAGAAGTGCTGCCTTTCCTACAATGGTTCTGTCTCTAGTTTATCTGACAAGAATTCCAGTAGCTTCACAAAGACCACTAAATGCTCTGATGTCTGATGATTTTTCTAACAGATGGGTCAGGGAGTTCCTGAATGAAGAAAACAAAGGCCTGGATGTTCTGGTGGAGTACTTGTCGTTTGCACAGTATGCAGTCACGTAAGTAAGACTTGACTCGTACTCTCTGGGCTTGCAAGGCAGAGCAAGAACCCTGCCATCTATACAGAAGGAGAGAAGGATATGCCAGGGCAGAGGTGCAGTTGTCTCTGCAGTAGAGCTCTTCTGCTAGTAGCTTGGTACAATACTACGTACGCACATTAGAGCAGGGAAAATGCTAATAGTGCAAACCTATTGCCTTATAGGGGTCCTATGCAAACCCGTTGCACCATAGGCAGTCCTGGGGTAACAGTCAGATTTGATGATCTTAAAAGTCTTTCCCAATCTAGTTGATTCTATGATTCTGTGATAACATTTTGCAGAGCAAAAAAGTTTAAGCGTTAAGATTATTTCTCAGACCATACTGAGCTTTGGCCTCTGACTGTCTTAGGGGTACAGTGAAAAAAAATTCAACAGATGTGTGGAAGCAGGCAGGAATCAGTCTAATTAGTGCCCAACTCCAAGGCATTATAATGCTGCCTACTGTGTTCAAACTAACATCCACACACAAACCACTTCTCACAAGGCTCCTGACAAGCAAAGCAGTTGGCATCCTGTGCAGTAGATGCGTTGCAGGACAACAGTTTCAAGAAATTTCAAGACAGCTTTTTCAGTTTTGATGTCTGGCTAGGTGGGAGTCAGATTTCGTCATTTAGGTAATAAATCATTAAACACACTCTTAAAAGAAATCAGGGGGAAAAAAATCAGCTTTCATTAGTTGTTATATTATACAATTGGAAATAGGTGTTCAGCTGAAGTTCTGTTTTTGTATATCCACAGGCTTTCATTGCAGCAGTACATTTTGGTATGAAACTATGAGAAGAAGCAGTAGGTTAAAGATATTATTATAGTTAGGAACTCAAGCTGAGTAGAATTGATATTTTATTTTTAGAAAAGATGTATGTGTATTGTTGCACAGAAAAGAGATTTTTAATGGAGTGGCAGTAAAATTAATGGAGGAAAATTACATGTTTTAAAATGTTGCTAACACTGGAAAAAACTGTGCATAGCAAAAAAAGAAGTGTTTGGATAAAGACTTTCTTCCTAAAATTATACGAATGTATGCAAGTTAGCTTGCTGGGTTTTTCCTCTCTCTAACGTGGTAAACATGAGTAATAACCTCAAAAGCTGTAAAGCGAACAAGCAATTTTTGCTTGAAATAGCAGTACAATGGGCAACGAGTCAGAAATCAAAGAAAATCTGTAATGATTATGATAATATATTACATATGCTGGGAGATATATGAGGGCCAGCAAGGCTGTGCGAATGCTTGGTCACATGTTGATGGAGGAAAATGAATTAGTACTTGCATAACGTATTGATTTATTGAAATAAAATGGAGACAGCTTTAAGCATTTCCACTCTTCAAGGCAGAGCCTGTTCATTAGCAAAGCAGTCAATGTTGTATTTATTATACATTGAAGTAGAATAATACGTAGCTGTTTGATCCTTCTGAAATTGGATGCTCATGTGGTTAGCTGCTCCCTTTGTCAAGGTCCAAACTTGCTGCACTATGCATTCGAAGCTCACACTGAATTGCAGCTGAATGGAAGTTAGCCTGCATTGCTTTCTTCCTTTCTTTTTGATATCTTTTGGGACTTACCCATATTTAAAAGACCTGTAGATGTGGCACTTAAGGACATAGTTTAGTGGTAGACTTGGTGGGTTAACAGATGGACTTGATGATCTGGAAGGTCTTTTCCAAGCTAAACAGTTCTTTGTTTGTGATTCTATTAAAATATGCAGATTTTGAACAGGAAGGAAAACACTATGCATCTTTTTTGTCTAACCCGGAGATGGAATTTCTATTTCTTTTCAGGTTTGACTTTGAAAGTTTGGAGAACAATGTGGAAAACTCAATGGACAAGTCCAAACCTTGGAGCCGATCTATTGAGGACCTGCATAGAGGCAGTAATTTACCCTCACCAGTTGGCAACAGCATTTCCCGTTCTGGCAGACACTCAAATTTACGGTAGGGCTTTTGATCAGGCAGTGGGTAATCTGCAAATAGCAAGAGCCAGAGTGAGAAAAGTTAGTATGGTTTTCCAATTAGAGTATTTTTCATCTTCCCTCTTTTCACAGTATAGGCTTGACATATGTTGGAAACATGTCATTGTGATGATTTTGAGGTGGAAAGAAATGCTAAGCTAGTAGCACAAGGGCAGCATTACATAGCAGTTGAGGAAGAGACAAGAATAACTCTGCCTCCCTTTCTAATGTCAGAATGATCTAAGGATGTACGTTACATTTCCATCAGGTACAATGTGGCTTGCACAGAGGAAGCAATTCCTCTTCTCCAAAATGTATCTCAAGATTTCCATGTTCTCGGCCAGTCTGGTGCTCTGATCTGGTGTCTCATCCAAAAAGGTCTCTTCTAGCAGCACATTCCTTCCATGCTGCTATGAGCAAGATTTTTTTTTTGTTTTAAACCTGCTGTTAATTCTCACACCATCCTGAGCTTTGCTATGGAGCCTCTCTTTCCAAATACTGTTGGGGATTTTTTAACCCAGTTTGTGGAAAAGGACTGAATGACAGTCAACTCTGTTATATTCCTTTGATGCTTTACCATTATAAAACATACTGGATGCCACCTTTAAACTAGCAGTGCTGTTACCTAGGGGTGCAGCTCAAAGTGGTGAATGCTTTTTGACTTTTATGGAGTTTTATTACATAGTACTGTGAGCATAGAAGAATCAAAAAAAGATGGAGCCAGTGAGAGCACCTTTTTCCTGCATCTTGGACCAGAGGTTCAGTTTTGTTTTGTCAGTCAATGGTAACATTAGCTCTTTAGTTGATGTTGGATGTCTTCCATCTATAGCCTGAGTGGTCACGGAAGTGATACCTGGAAGATGTTGTTCACAGACATCAGGCAGTAGAGAGAAGGAGACAGTTCTGGTAAAGAAATACAGTCTATGAGTGCAGCAAAATCAATTGACCAGTTGATTTTTATTTTTTTATTTTTTTTTTTAATATTGCAAAGGTGTTCTTAGTGTTTTGGTTTTCTTTGGTCTTTAATTACTAAGACAGAGAAATGGTAGAGTCTTGCAGGAGAATGTCTGATTCTGCTCACTTTGGGAGGCATGCTTGTGATTAGTTGCACTAGAAATGCATGTCAGGTATACATTACATGTCTCTTACATTTTTTTCTCTTCATTTCCTTCCATCCTTTTTCACATCCCCCTTGATTCCTTGCCTTTTTTTCTTTCCCATGTCAATGTCTCTTTCCTTGCACACTTCATTCCCCTCTCTCTTTCAAATCTTCTTCTCCAATTCTCTCTCACATCCTTCCTTCCTCTGCTCTCATCTGCCTTTCACATACCATCAGATTGGTTTCTCTCCCTGAGCAACTTCAGTTCAAACGCTGCCAGAGCTGCTTTTCAACCAACTGCCTCTGGAGCAGCTTCACTTTGTGCTCTGCTGATGAGGCTTCGAGCTGGAAAACCTCGTAAGTCCCAGGTGCAAGGTTACCTACAACATGAGCTGTGCAGGGCATGGGACCCATGTGGCCAGCACTGCTCCCCATGCCTTATAATCTGGTAATAGTACGTCTTGGTAAAACAACCACCTGAGCATCAGGGGTAGTTTTCAGGCTCCAAAACGTGCCGTTATCACATTATAACTTCAAAGTGTAGTTTGCTTCTGTAGAGTGGGATTTTCTAAAAGAAAATAAAATGTGTTTTACTTTGAAAAAAAGTAAAGTTTCCTTTATCATATTGCAGGTAATATTATTACTTTCATATGTGAGACATAGAGCCCTTAGTCATTGTCCATTTTATTTCTTCTTTTTTATTGCAAATAGAGGCTTCACTCATATCCAGACAGACACAGAAATGTAACCTAATACAGTGTTTTTCAGCCAAGTGCTGCCTCCTGTCTGCAGAACCATCTTTTTACCTGGACAGCAGGTAAAAACTGTCCAACATTTACATGGAATTAGCATTTTTGGACACATGGGGACTCAAGGCATAGGTTCTGTGTGGAAGCTCCTCTTCTATTTTTGCGTTGAAACCCATTCAAATAGAGAGAAAAGAAGAAGTGGTTCTCCCTCTTGGATGAATAAAGAGGAGGCTGATAATCTTAACAGGGTAATTTAAAATTCAGGAGCTGGACTCATCCCTGCAATGCCGTACCAGTACAAAAAATGAGAACAGATTTGGCCTGGATTCCTTTTTATTAAAATAGCAAGAAGATTTGGGGAGACAGTATTTAACTTGTCAGCTTTAACATCATGTTTTTTCATTTTGGTGTCTGTATGGCAGCGTCATTGCACCAGCTCTCTTGCCTGTCCTCTAGGTTCAGTAGTACTAAACCTGCTGTAGTCCTCAGAACCCCGAGATTTAATTATACAAAACAAAGGGGAGGTAAACACAAAGCAACACTAGGAAGTGCTGGCAAGGTTATACCCCATGCATGCTTTCAAACGGTGTGGCTCCACTGTAGTGAGTGGTTACGATCAAGCTTGCTGTGCTGTGAACTCCCCCAGCAGTGATGTGGGCATGGAGGCTTTCTCTTCATTTGCGTGGCTTAGGCTGTCCATTTCTAATTGTGACTTTCGATAGCTTCCACTAGGTCTTTTTTAGTAGTGCTAAACCCTGCCAATTCCCTGCTCACTGGGTTTCCTTGGAAACTGAGGGTTGTTTTTTTTTTAAGAGGAGGGACAGGAATTTGGGAAGCAACCACCAAAATGAGGGCAAAAGAATAAAAGCAGGGATGAACCTTTGGGGATTTTATTGCTGCTTTTTTGGGGGGAGAAGGAGCATTACTTTCATATGAGAGTCATACTCTCCTGTCAGATAAATATTAATGCAGACTTTGTAATGTCCCAACCCATTAGAAATTCCCTTTCTTCCGAGGCAAATACTTCATTTTTTATATGGATTGAACTGAGAAACTCATTTTTTTTCTTCAGAATCTGTGGAGTCCATAATGAGGGCAGTCTAGGCAAGCGTATCTTAACCTATAAATGGGCTTTGAAAGTATTCAACAATGGGACTCAAATTTGACACTGACTTTGTATGCTACATAGATTTAATTTGGACTTTGCCATTAACACATTCGCTGCTTAGGGATCATCTGGCTTTGTCGTCGTAATGTGTGTCAGATACTTGCTAATTTAGCAGAGTATATTTTCAAGCATCCAGTAGTTGGTCTTGTAATTCTTCTGGTTCCTCTGTCTGAAGACCAGGATTTTCACAGACCTTAGACAGGCACTAGGCAGGCAGCAGTGCCCCTGGCAGCTGAGGGTAACTCCAGTGCAGCGTGTACCTGTTTTCATGTAGCCTGCTTGGTTTCGTTATGGGATGTTTGTAGGTGACTGTTCTGGTCGAATTGGGGGAGAATCCCCACCTGTGTGTGTTTATGGAAGTGAAGAAACACGCTTGTTCCCTTGCAGGAGGTTACATGGGATGAACATGGCACAGCAGAGCTGAGCACCACCTGGGTGTGCATTGGCATCTGTAGACACACATTGGCTGTGTAGCGTGGGAGGAGGAAGAAAGACCGAACCTGGCTGTTTCCATTTCTTTTCTCATCTTTTTTAAGTAGCAGATATGTTCTCAGGTTTAAGGATTAACAGTTTTCCCAGATTCTGATAGATGAAGACAAAACCAGCAGGCTTGAAGGCATTTATTCTCTTTACATGTGTGGGACCAACCCAGCTTTCCTGCCCTGTTTGAAGTGGCAGAAAGGAGGCATTTTGGGGCAGCACAGGTATCTCCTCTCTCTTCCCTTGCACAAGTGAAGGAGTTGATTGTTCCTCACTGGTTTTAAAGCTTCTGGGGGCCACTGAACACAGGCTTACGGTCTTTCCTTTTCTGGGCATCATTCCCTGCAGAAGGGTGCAAGTTCAGCATCCCCATGGCCAGCAGACCCAGCTTGTAACTTGCTCCACGAGATGAGACAAATCCATAATTAGTAAGAAGCACCAAGACCTTCCCCATCCAAAGTCCGTTTCTGCTGTCAGAAGTACATTCATAATACAAACCCCACCACTTCCAAACAACGACAAAACTACAGAAAGGCAATCCAAACCCCACTAAGCCCTGATGAAAATCAGCAGTCCCTGCCCACATACTGCTGGGCGAGCTGCTGGTCCACCCTGGACCTCTGTCCTCTACTCTCCTTGCTCCTGCGCTGAGGGAGCTGGTATAGGCAAATGAGGGCATAATAGTCTTTAGCAGATAATAAGATAAAAGTGATGGGAGTAACCATCTGTAATTTATATTCATTATTAATGCAGTGCGTTAGATGTCTGCATTGTTGTACTGGGCACGTCCTCATTTTAAGTATGTTAGTCCTCCCGTTGTCATTGGTGGAGGTGGCAGGAGTTTGTATTGATATTTGTGCTCACTTACCATGGTGGAATAGGCTTTTACTTACTTTGAGTATCCCAGTTTGTTGTGTGTTTTGATTATCCATCTGTGGGCCTTCAGTGCCAGTGTGAGCTGTTTCGCACCAGAAAATGCCCTTGCATGTTGTGTTTTTTAGGTCTTTGTTATACAAAGTTCTGTGTGAGTCTGGGATACACTGCATGTTTTCAGCAGTTCTGACTGATCATTTAACAAAGTAAGTGAGACATGGAGGCAGGAATAGTTTAGCAAAATTAATTTCTTCAGGCTGGCTGGGCTGAATGGTCCTTTTCACCTTTCTGTAGGAGGCTGGTGGGTAAAAGCCCAGCCTGATTTCCAGAGACATCACAGCAGTGCCCTTACAAGCACTGCATTAACTGAATTGTTAACAAATTGAATAAAAATGATAAATGAGTTATTCTTGAACAGAAATGTACTTCTGTTAGAGCTGGGAGAGAAAAGGAACCTTAAACTATAATGTTTCAGCCCAGATTTAGCCTCGATTTTAACAGTTATTGGTTCTGGGTGCAGTGTCCCAGCTGCGGAGACGCTGAATCCTGCATACTCCCCCTCAGCCTGCAGCAGCAATGGCATGAAGCTGTGGAGCAGCTCTATGTGTAACATCCCATACCCACTGCTGGTGGATGGCAGGAGAAAAGCATTACATGCTGCAGGAACTTGCACATGATCAGATTTTCTGTTTTTACTTTTTTCAGAAGTAAGGTTTTATAGTTCTTTAAAGGAGGGGCAGAGGAAATAAAAGAGGAACCATCTGAGTTTAATTATCAGGATAAATATACTCTTGGTGACATAATCTTTGACCTGCAGCAGACAGGAAATCAAAACCAACGACTCACCCAGATGCTCGGATCAGCCTAATGTTTAGTAACAAGAAATGAAATAAAAGCAAAAGAAGATCATCCACCCTGGTTTGGCTCATGTTGCATAAAGGGAGGTGTTAGAGCTACTGCCGGTCTGCCTTGCCTTTAGGAAGGAAACAAATAACATTAGGGGTCGTTGCAGTTGCTGCTAATATAGGCAAAGCATCTTGAGCCTTAGTTCCAGTGTGCAGAGTCGTTGTAGAAGAGTTTCTGTAAAAAAAAAAAAAATAAATAAAAAAAAATCCTTATTAATTCTTGGCATTCATGTCTGTGTGAAGAAATTTGCATCTGTTGAAGGGAAGCGATCTAAATCTAGGGCAGAATCCCATCTGTGCCAGAGATATTTTCTCTGCACTGCAGCTCTCAACTGCGTATTCCATACCCATTTCTCAGCCTAATCGTAAACTAACACAGGTGGAATCTCTGCAAGCTGGAGGGTGTGGGCTCTGTATATCACTGGTGATATCACTGAGTAGCACACTGCCAGCTAAGGGTGTGCATGGTGGTGGGGAGGGCAGGAGGACTGCTGCAGAGAGAGCATGATGTGCAGCTTGAGGCTGGAGCAGAGTCCCAGAGGTGAAGGTTGTCTTAGTTTTGGGAGGAGAACACAACAGCTACCTCTGGCTCTGCCTATATGGCTGGTCATAAGACTTCTCCAAGTGAACACATCCAGGCTTCAAAACAGCAGTTTTCCTGCAGGCAGGTACTGCTGTACAGGATGTTTGCAGACCTTGTCAGTCTTTTCCATCTCTTCAAAAGAGGTGAATATTGTTTTCACCGCAACCCTTCCTTTTGGTGCCTTTGCTGGTCAGCAGTGCGGGGCTTTTGATAAGGTGCCTGGAAAGGCAGTGAGCAGTGTGGAGGGGAGCACCTCCGTCTCCCAGCCTGAGAAGACTCCTTCCAGGTGACTGGATCCCAAACTGAGTGATCAAGCTGAGTGCCCAGGGAGCTCAAACTCAGTGTGCTTCAGGGTCCTGCTGCATTGCAAAGTATCCTTGCTCCCTGATTCTGTTTCTCCTCACTCCCCAAGCAGCTGGAAATGCCAAATTCTGGCTTTATGATCATCTTTTGTTAGTTTAAGAAGATTTGCTCCCATTTTTTACAGTTGACAAAACTTAGTCAGATGGTTAAAGGCATTCTGAAATTGAAGGAGTCGATACACCAGGCCCTGAGGAAGATTTTTTTTCTCTTCTATCAGTGGCATGATAACTATCTAATTCTGTTTATTTACAATTTAAAGGAACATAATGTATGCAGCCTTTAGTAGTTTAAAAGTGAGATAAATCATTTTAGGAACGATCTCTCTATGACTAGAAATGACTTTTAAATCTTATTGCAGTGTTTTTCATATTTAGTGAAATGAATGTATGGAAATCTGCTAGTTACACATTCTCCAGACTACACATTCTCCAGACAACACTGGCGGTGCTTCCATGCTTTGCAGTTCAGACTTAGCATAGGGCTCCCAGTTAAGGGTTGCAGTACTCTTTTGTCTTGATAAGGGAGGTTTGGAGAGCAAGTGAGTCCCCAAGCACAGGGTCTGTGTATGGGCACTCAGCCTGCCCATGGGGACACAGGCAGCACAGCCTGGCTGGAGCTCCTTGGCCTGTCACGTTACCACCAGGAGCAGCTGGACAAAGTGCCCTGGAGCCGAGGTGTGAGGTACAGTGCAGCACCCATCCAAAGCGCTCATGGTGGCTTGGGGCCAGCTGGGATGGCCCTGCAGTGCAGGGAACAACCTTGTCCTGTCCAGGTCCTCCAAGGCACAGCCTGCTTTCCTCCTCGGGTCTGGTTCCCGAAACACAACTCCTATGCATTAACCACTCTCTGTTCTCAGGCAAAACTAGGTCATGTTTTCTGCAAACCTGAAATCCATCTGGAGTGCCCTGAGCTGATTTATGCATTCATATATATGGAAAAAAAAAACCCGAACCAAACCAAAACAAAAAAGTAGTTTGGCTGAATTCTGCTTTGAATTTTGGGGTTTCTTTCATCTTGGCACTCCTGGAAAATGAAAGCAAAGGGAAGTTATTGCTGAAGCCCGAGAGTCACTGGCTGTCCGTGGGCAGGGTGGTTTGGCAGCGTGCTTCTGGGCTCGCTGTGTGTTCTGCTTTTGTCCTGTGCTGGAGCTGCAGAGTGGGGAGGGCTCCTGCAGCCACAAAGGCAGACACGGCAAGGGTGCTGCTGAGCTGTGATCACTGCCCAGCACACTGTGTGCCCAGACCCTCCTATGACCTACCTCATTTGGTCTGGTTTGTATGTCTAAAGTTAGAAAATTTGCAAGTATGTTCTTTGTGTCACACAAGGAGCTAGTGAGTCAGAATAAAACAAGTCTGTTACTGTTCATGTGTTATTATTAATCATTAATGTTATCTATCATTATTAATTACTGTTATTAATATAATAATGTTAATCACAGATTTAAAAAGTTACACTTCTTTTAAACAAGATGAGTAGCACAGATTAGACAAGTGACTGCACAGCAGCATCAGCAATAAACAGGGTAGTTGCCCAGATGCACTTTAAATACGGAGAGGAAAGAGGAAAACAGTGAAGTACGATAACAACAAAGCTGTATCTAACACCCCTCTGTCATATTGCTGAGGAGCAGATGCTTAGTACAGAAGATGCTTTAGAGCAATTGCTTAGCTAGCAAGGCAGATACCCAGAGATGTTTATTCTGGTTCATGCTCCTGCAGATATGCTTCCAGCATTCTGGAGATTTAAGCATCCTGATCTAAGGACTGCATCTCATGTTTAATAGTTCTTGATGGAACTTTTTACCTCCATAAATTGGTATACTTTTGGAGCTTGTGCCAGGCTCTGGCCTCTGCAGTGGTCATGCTGAACTCCTGCTCTCCAGTGCGCTGTGTGGAGGAGCACCTCAAAAATTACCAGGTTTGCTTTTGATCCTGTCACCTTATAATTATGTGTGATGCCATATAATTACAGCTCATTCCCCACTGACTTCTTCTGTGACACTCATACTTTCTTGGAGTGTTGGGATAGTTCTCAGGTGGAAGAGGCTGGGTCTGGAAGGCGCCTGGAAGCTTTTTCTCCACCTCACTTCTCATCCTGCCTCAGTCTGTGTTTGCAGTTGTGCTTTGAGTCATTGCTGGGTTCCAGCACTGATACATTTAACTCCTGGTTAGGGACTGTGGTGAGAGCTAAGGATGCTGTAACCCAGCAGCTTTGCCCAGTGCAGTTGTTTTCCCAAATCAAACAGAAGTGAAGCCTTCCCTTGTATGTTCTTCAGGCTCCAAAGGTGACATTGGTGAGCGTGAGGCAATGCTGCAGTTGTCTGAAGAAGCCTTGGTTTTACTGGAGGTTGTTTTTAATTCAGTGGTCAAGCTTTGTCTATGAATTTCTTTCCTTCCCCAGTGGAGTTGCTCTTTATGTAAGAAATGTCAGAATTTGCACATCACTGCACGTGCATCTCATTGTTTTTCTTTCTGTCAGTGAATTTTATACTTTCTTCCTCCATTTTCAGCCTTAGTGTGATAACTGGAAATGCAAAAGGCTTACTGTGCCTGCCTAGAGGTTTTGTTAGCTGGCGAGCCAGTGCCCTTCTGGTCTCTGCTCTCACCTGCATTGGTCCAAATTGGGAGAAAACTCTGTATTCTGCAGCCATGTGACTAATTGAGAACCTGCCTGCACCTTCTCTTTGGGCTGTTTTTACACTGTAAATTGGGGGAGAGGAATCAATAATGTGTTTTTCCAAGCCCAAACACCACCCTTTGCCTTTGCTGTCAGCATCACCTATGATGCTTCTGGTTGGGGCTGTTTAGGGCAGCCTGCACATCTTTGCAGACATCCTCCATGTCCCTGGCACAGCTGTGGTGACCCTGCAGATCCCTGCAGCTTGGATGGGGCTTGTGCTGGTCCTGGGGCTTGCCAGTGACACCATGAGCACCATCACCCAATTGCAGCAGTTGGAGCATCACTGCCAAAGGAGGTTTTGACCATAATCATAATTTTCTCATTGCTTATTCAGTTTCACATACATAAGAACAGACACGTATTTCATATGGCAGTCTGTCTCCTTGTCTCCAATTTCCTGTGCTCAGCTCATGAAACATGTTTTTTCTTAAAGAAAATAAGCAGTATCTGAATAAGAGCTGAAATGTGGTTTTCATTTACTTTGACATAGAAACAACAGATTTAAAGATTTCCCTTTATGTTTATTCTGTGTACTTATTTAATTGAATTCAAGGTTGATTTACTAGTTAGGGGTTACCATTAAAATAATTAATGCCTCTGTTCTGAGGAAAGTTCCTAAGGGCTGTATTTTCCTCAAATAATTTGGAGGGCTTTCAGGAAGCTCAGCTGCAGAATAGAAGAGAGGCACCATTCTTAAATGAAATGCAGCAGGAATTAATACATTTGCTGATGCCTACAAATGTTCAGTTCTATTAAAAGCCTGTGCCATCGCTCATGCAAAGTAAACTGCATGGGAAAAAATCTGGAATACCTCTCCTTGCAGGTGGATAATTTTTTCCCTGTTGCATGCTGTGAGAGATGGAGGTACCTGGCTCCAGACAAGTCACACTGTGGCTGGTGGCATGGGCAGCTCTGGGTGGAAGGGCTGGGACTGGCAGCTTGTGGTCTGTGCTGGCCTGGGCTGGGTGGCTAGCAGCCTATCATGGAACTGTGCTTCCAGAGCTCCATGCACTGCCAGTGTAAACAGCACAGGACCTTTTTTGTGCTTTATTTGCATGTGTATTGTCCGATGGTTGTCTGCTCTGCAGAACTTAAAGATGTCTGCATTTTCATATTCCTTTATCCTTACCACCTTAAAAATAGTCTTGTGATTGATGAGAGCTGGTTTTGTTTGCAGGTATAACACCTTGCCAAGCCGAAGAACTCTAAAAAATTCCAGATTAGTGAGTAAAAAAGATGATGTTCATGTCTGCATCATGTGTTTACGGGCCATAATGAATTACCAGGTATTTCCCTTTTTGTTCTTTTGGATCACATAACTGTTTTGTTGTTGGGAGGGAGGACGATTAGTGGCTGATTGTTAAAGAAAAACTAATGTAAAGGTTTAAATTCCTACTCATTTTTAGGCAGTGTGGCTGGGAGGCAATGTAACACAGTCCTTGTGTACCCATGCAGATGATTTAGTACAGGTGTGTACAGTTCTGGTGTCCTCAACATAAAAAGGACATGGAACTGTTGAAACAAGTCCAGAGGAGGGCCACGAGGATGATCAGGGGACTGGAGCACCTCCTGTATGAAGACAGGCTGAGAAAGTTG
>JAVHNF010020725.1:11086-22700 GCA_034783455.1 Micropsitta finschii | reverse complement strand
CTGTTGCTATTGAAAGGAGATTAAATGTGGTGTGAGTAATATTTAACATCCAGCCATCATTTTTCATCTCTATGCATACATCCAAATCTAAATAAGCAAATTTAATTCAATGAAATGCATAAACTAACTGCAGAACCAAGTGTTACATTCCTTACAGAGTTGCAGCCATTCACTCCAGCCTTCTGGCTTATATATCCAGCTAAAGCTGGCAATGTTGTCATCTGCAATTTAAACTCCATCTTTTCCCTTCTGGAAGCAATGGGTAGCTTTGCTACATATACTAATGACAATATAATTTTTACCTTCCCCTCTTTTTAGAAAACCTTATTCTTACAGTAAAGGATGTGTTTTAAAGTGATTGTCTCATTTTTTAAAAAAGCTGTGTTATATACTGCACATTAAATTTACTACAGAAAATATGATATTCTTGGTGTGTTTGTATGATGTGTAGCTTTAGTTTGTTATACATATTTCTTTCTGCATTTCCTGATTAGTTTATCAGGAAAATGCAACTGAAGCTGCTACTATGTTTAAGAAAATTAAGACAGTTATGAAACATACAGCATTTAACATTGAGTGGAACAGCATTTTATAAAAATTTACTGAAACTCAGTTAATGTATGAATACTTAACATACTGTGTGTAGTTTAACTTACTGCCAACCAATAATCAAGCAGTTTAGTAGCAGAGTTCTCTGAATCTCAATCTGCAAACAAGTTCTAAGAGAAAAGGCCTGCTTCAGTTTTTGGACAAATGGAAGGGGCAACTTAGTAATATCCCCCTCTGAAGGGGGATATTACTAAGGATCTCTTGTCTTTGTGAAACTATATCCTTGTCAGATCAGTTCTGACAAGAACTGTTGCCTATGATCGGTTGAGGTTGTTTGTGGGAACACTGGGCACTGGCACAGAGTAATGCAAACTCCACAATATTTATTTTCTATATGCTAAGGAATTATGGTATCTGAAAAAGAAAGAAGGAATGTTTATTTGTACTTTATTTTAAAGGCTGCATTAATGGAGGTCACAGTTCTAACCCTGTCAATTTTCTTCCTATTTCCTTCAGATGTTCACTTGTTTGTACCTCATTGTCTTTCAGAAGTTTGTGTACGATTCCAGTGTGCTCTGATTATATGCTTGCAACTCCCATTTTTAAAAAACAAGCCAAACTTTCCTCAAGAGCTGATTTCCTATTTGACAGTATTCTAAATGACAATTTTCAGCCCCTCTACTCCCTTTCAGGATGTCACACTACTTCTACCCAGATTATCAATACCCTTTCATACTTTAGCATGTCATTGCCCTCACTGTCTCAGTTATCTCCTATTCTTCATCTCTGTCCATCAGCTTTCATGAATCTCTTCTTTCTTAATTCTTGTACTTTATCAAATTTACTAGCACCTGCTGCTGCTGAAAATGTTTGTAGTGTTGGCAACTTTAAAATATTTTCCTTTGTTTACTGATGTTTTTCAAGTTAAAGAACTAAGACTATTTCTTTTCTTCTATCTCCATATGACATTGCTTGATTCCAAAATTTTGGCTTCCTCTGCAACATACAGAGTCTCTAATCATATACAAGACATTTTTGCTGCTCAAATCTTCAGAGCTCATTACTTGCAAGTATGTTCTCTGGGATATCTGCCTGCATTTCAGATGAGCACTCTAGAAACGACTGTCACAGTTCAAAGTGTTGATGTTGCTCTAATCCAGAAAAGAGTAAAGATACTTTTAAGATTTAAATGATAGAAGATAACAACTGAATAGTTAGCCTTGTACTCAATCAGAGATGGCATCAGTGTCTTTCTGAATATGAAAATAAACGGCTCCTCTGGCACAGTAGGGAAGAGCAAATTTTAATGAGATGGAAGATGATGGGGATGGTCTAATTTAAGCAGTTATACTAGCATAACATTTCTAGCCACTTGAACTGGTGCAGGAGGGCAAATTTTTTAAGACTACACAAAAAGTGTAGCAGTCAAATCATGTGGAAGTCATATCCTAACAGTTCAAGATCAATGGGAGCTATCTTTTTACTTGAGTAAAAAGGATTAGAGATTGCTTTCTTCACCCTGCTGTAGGAAAAGAATGTAAAATATTTAGCCATTACTTCTACAGGTGGACCTACAAAAATGTAAAACTGGAGATCTATCCTGGTGTTGGCTGTAGCAATATGTAGGATTTCATAGTGATTCACAGACCACATACTGCAAAGAATTTATGGGGAGGATTAAGAGTCCTCTTGGTTAAGCTGAGCTTCTTCTAATGGCTAAAATGTTTCATGAAAGCACTAACAGAATTGTGGTTAAAAGCTGCTTGCTCTGCAAGATGATTCCTGTATGACATTGACTTTTCTATTCTGTTGTTCCAGTAAGGCATAGAGCCACTAGTGAATGTCTAATAAGTAAAAGATGGGATGCATTTTGGCTATAAAGAGGTCATCAGAGACATTGATAAGAACAGGTTAAAGTAGATGAAACAGGTTTAAAACATGGGCTAGAACTGGGGGATAGGAACTTTTAGGTACTGTGAACTGGTCATTTGATGAAAGCAAAGCTGGACAGGAGGTGGAGGCATTGTAGTAGTTACAGGAATCCAAGCTTATTTTTAGAGTACAGGCCCCTCATTTTTATCACAAGGCACATGGCTAGAAGGGAAGGATGTAAGATTTATTGGGAAGTTTTAGTTTCTAAATACAATTAAACTGCAATCTAAATCTAGCATAAAGTAACTTTTAAACAGTAACTTTTAAAATATTTCTGCTCCAATCAAAAGCATGCTTATAGTTTATGCAATCACAGAACGCATTTACATAATGTGTTAAACTTTATTTTAGTATGCCAGGTCAACAGGCTATGTGTCAGGCACAAACAGTGGAAGATACCTA
This sequence comes from Micropsitta finschii, assembly GCA_034783455.1. Lineage (NCBI taxonomy): Eukaryota > Metazoa > Chordata > Aves > Psittaciformes > Psittacidae > Micropsitta > Micropsitta finschii. The sequence continues at coordinate 19,817 of JAVHNF010020725.1, read as the reverse complement.
TATAACCTGTATGATATTGCCTTTCAGGAACTTCAGAGACATGTATTCATGCTAACAGACTGAATGAAACCAAAGTCTTCTGTAGTTCTTCTGACTTCTGTTCCTTGGAGGTAAGCACAGCTACCAGAAATGGAAGGAAAAGGAAGAACCAAACCCCAGCTGTCTGTTGTCATCTAAGCTGTTTGTGCAAGTGCATTTCCTCTTTGATGTTCTTGGCAATGGCAACTAACCAGCTGGGACATGTGTCAGCTTTTTTCCTGGGAACAGAGAGGAGGAGGAACATTCATACACAGACACTTTTGTCTCTGGTCTCTTTTGGGAAGCAGCAATTAACATCTGAGAGGTAATTAAATATGTCTTCCTAAATTGCATCTGATCTATGGCTTGTGCCTTTTTAAACAGTATAACAAACCTTGATGAGCAGGGCTCATTTTAAGACAGTAAGACTAGAGGCAACGCTTTCATAAGGAAACAAATCATAACTTTGGACCTCTGGCCTAGGTGATGTAGGACTAACTTTAAACACAGACTAACCAGGTCAGATAGCAAAAACCGTAAGGCCATGGTAGCACCCACCATAGGTTTGCCACCTGGATATCTGTCAGCTTCATGATTTCTGGGGCTGTTGACTATTCTGTTATCAGCCACCCAAATGAGCTTACAGCTAGCATACCTGCTACGCTTACCCAAAAAACAGTCACATCTGTGATAGCAGCATAAATACGACATTTTTATGAGCTCATGATTTTTTACTTTTTTTTTTTTTTTTTTTTTTTTTTTTTTTGGTTCGTTGTGTTTTTCTTTAATTAAAAAGAAAAGGCTGTAGCTGTAAACCTTTAAAATTTGGACACTTTACTGAGACTTACATTAATGTGCTGCTTTGCATTCCACATTGTTTATAAGCTCATGAGGTTATGGCTCTTAATTTTTTAATTCCTCTCTTAGTAATGTGGGGTTTATGAATTTATGCAGTTCTGAGAAATTCAGAATGGCAGCAACTTTCCCAGTGAACAGTATTGTGCAAACTCTGTATCAAAATTTGTCAAGGCCATATAGCGATATTCAGTCATATCTCCTTCTATTTCCAAGAAATAAACATTACTGACCAAGTAAACAAAATGTTTTTCTTCTTTTACATCTTTTGAATATAGAAATGCAAAATAAAAAGTAGGCCTGCATGAAATAGTAGATACTGTAATCAATCTATTTGTACATCTCCTCTCCTTCTCTCATTTCTTAAACCCTAGGAAAGTTGTGCCATTGCATCTTGTTCCTCAGTTGTGTTACACTTTCTAATCTATCAAATTAATCAGGCATCCTAAAGTTTTTTGCCAATTTATCTATCGCGTCAGACAAGAAGCATTGGATTAGCATATACCCATAACAAGTGCACTGAAAATCAGTGGAAAGTAACCCTGTTTCCTGCAACATTTTATACTGAGTGCAGTTAGCATCCTGTCGTTCAGTAAACAAAGTACTTTGTAATGTAGAATATATTAATTTGCTATAAGGTATTTCAAAATAAGGTGACATATTTCAAGACTTTTTTAGTGCCAGCATTACAAATATGAAGAGACTGTTTTTTGATAGATTGAGCAGCACACAGCAAATCAGAAGTTACTTTTGGTGGCTGCTCCTTTAATGAGATGTATCACACAGCTTGGATAAATAATCTGCTGTGTGAAGCAACTTATCATGCCAGAATATACAGTATATTGTCATGGGCTTTTTTTTCTTTTCCTTTTTTTTTTCTTTTTGATTCTCTGGTATTCTGATGAATTATTTGCAGCATTTCCCTTTCACTGCTGCTAGAATAATCAAGTTATGTTTCTTGAACATCAGTCTATCATTTTCATTGACTTCCTCCTTTGTCAAAGACATAGGGAGGAGGAAAAAAAACCCCACTGCTTAATTTCACAAGGCATTCTTTTATTTCCTTTGCTCCTTTGTTTCTTTGCTTCCTCTGCTTTTTTTTCTTACAGCTTTTAACTTAGAAGACTTTTAAGTTTCTACACTTCAGTGTAAGCTAATGAAGTCTTATTATTTATTTATTTTTTAAATGAACTGTAGTTTCACCACCATGGTCCTCTGAGCTTTAGATGCTTTCTCGTTGTTGCATCAATTAATCATCTTCAAGGTTAAAGGTTATATTTTTCTCTACATACAGAATATGCTTAAGAATTTTTGTGGGGTTTTTGGGGGGTACTTATTTATTTATTTATTTATTTAATTTCATTTTTGGCAAACAGAAAGCGACTGTTGCAAACTGAGACAGGGGAAGTTCAGGTTAGATATAAGGAAGAAGATCTTTACTGTGAGGATGGTGAGGCACTGGAACAGGTTGCCCAGAGAAGTGGTAAATGCTCGTTCCCTGGCAATGTTTAAGGCCAGGCTGGACAGAGCCTTGGGTGACACAGTCTATCGTGAGGTGTCCCTGTCCATTGCAGGGGTTTGGAACTAGATGATCTTAAGGTCCTTTCCAATCCAAACCATTCCATGATTCTACGACTGCAAACATAATTACTGCAGAGCCCATGACCTATTTCAGCCTCATGTTCCTAGTTTAACACAGTGGTAAAATCATCTCTTTATAACCAGCTGTGGCTGAAAGTATATATCTCTACTTGAAGAATTAAGATAATGATGCATATGTAAAAATTTATTTATTTTAAATAAAAATACCAAAGTCACAAGGACCAAGCTATAAGAGGTTTCCTTTCAACATGGTATCTTTAAAGTGGTTTTTGCTGATGTGTTAATTTCAGGAGAAATTAATTTATGTTTTAAATTAGTGAACTTTACTAATCTGGAACAGTTCTTACATCCAGCAGTAAAGTCAGACAGATGTACCATTATTCCTTGGAAAAGTATACTACACATCTCTCTGGAACATTTCTGAAGCTAAGCTGCTTCCAGCTTACCCAAGCCTTATGAAAAAATCAAGGTCACCTCTCTCAGCTTTGAGTGAAATTTCTTAGAGTTCAAACTATGGTTGTATGATCCTACTGAAGTTAGCAAGAGATATTTCAGTGAAATATAATAATACATTTACTAGTCTGTATGCACTATAGATGTTTTCCCCATATTCATCTCCAATATCCTTTGGAATGGTTCTCTTTCTAAGAATTGCATTTATGCGTTCTATTCTGACCAGATTATGGTTTCACTTTTTTATAGGTAATTCTAACATTCATTTTTTTAGCTTTACTTATAAATATTTGACTTCATTGATAAAAATGATCTTTATATTCTGGTTGATAGTATAGTTTTATGCATAAATTGTCACTGTTTCTTACACAGTTGTCAAGATATCAACCTATTCTCAAAACCACAGATACAGGCCTCAAACACAGCTGTGGCACTGTGATAATTTTCTAACAGCTGAGGGTATTTATTGATGGGTAAGTCAGACGCATATGGCTTTCATAGTCTTGCAGGCAACAAAGGCCAGTTTTACCTTTTTTTTTTGCATGGAGACAAAATACAATCCCCAAGAACAGAATTTTCAAAATGGGACACGGCCTAAGAGGAAATATTTTTCCACCAAATGTGAAATACTAGACCATGCAGTCCTACCCACAGAAGTGTGTTAGTTCAGTAACATAATAAAAAAGCCTATGTCATTGAATCATCAACTGTGCAATTTACTAGAGGTAAATTTACTATGTAGGTGTCTGGTATATAAACTAAGGGAGGCCTTTACATAAGGGAAGTCATGATTACACAGATTTGGACCAAAACTGCCAGGTTTCCTTCCTCCTACCTTCCACCCCAGTGAATCGTCATTTCCCAAAATACTCATTTATTTCTGGAAAAACAAACAAGTAAATCTGTGGGAGAGAGAGCAGTTGTATCTTTTTTCCCTCCTCTTTTTTATAATATTCTTTATAGAGTATCACTTATTTTCCACTGTCTTTTAAGTTCATTATGGATCTTAGAATCTTAAAGAAAAAGGTGCTTACACAGTTGGAACCCTTTGTATAATTGCTTGTAATTCTGTGTTGTTACTCCAGGCAATTAAAGAGTATACTTGCAACAGCTCCAACAAAACATACTGGATTTATTGTTTTCTGTATGCTAGTATAGTTATGGGTAACTCAGCATAACATATTCCTTTAGCGTCATGTACACTTTATGTACACTTTATACATTAATTTCTGTAGTCTCCATTAGCAAGTAGTGAATGCAGTCGGAGTGCATCTTCAGCACAAAACATTCATTGCTCATGACACGATGTACACTTTTATATATCTTTCAATGTGGTTTACTTTGAATACCCATTAGCACCTGGAGCATATTAGGTATGCTCCTGGACCATGACTTTTAGTTTGTTCCATTGAAAAAGATTTCAGATTTCTACCTAACCTTACACTAAAGGGGAGATGATGTACATGCACCATATAACTCACTGCATATTCCCTCTGACCTCTATATGGGTCATGTAGGTTAGTTTGCCTATTTCATTATGCTTTTAAGGCTGACATCACCATTTAGGGTTCAAATTGGTCCATTTGTATTAGAAGTCTTGCCAACATTGACATACCTGGTTTTGAAGCGAGATCGAGGCCAACAAACTATTTTGCTTTGGGCCATAATGCTAATTTCAAATGTGACTGTTATTTCAGCATCAATTTTCTAGACCACAGTAAAAGTAACACACATAAAAATGCCTGTAGAAATACTTTTTTATAAGCAACTGCTCTTTATACTCTATATGCAACTCCTGTAATTATATTTTTCACTTTGTAAACCGCAGATTAAACTAAAGATTATGATAAGAAATAGCAACCTTAGTGATCAGAATGGAAAGTTTAAGAAAGGCTCTGTGGTTAGACGAAAGATGGTTGTTCAGGACACTATCTGATTGGAACACATTTTTACAGAAAGAGACTAAAGATAGGAAATACAGTAGGATTATGATAGACATTATTCTGATCATACATTCCATGTTTTGATATTAAAGTTCAAACTAAGAAGTCGTTGTGATTTGAAATCATCTGAAGTGCACTTCCAGGGATACCCATTTGTTTCTGTCTACTTGACAATCTGTATTTGTACAGCATAAATCACTGGTGTGCCTTAGTCTTTGTAAAAAGCACTAAAATTATGTACAGAGGGAAGTCTCATTGACAGAATGTGGAGTTAGCTAAATATTTTTTGAGATGCTAGAAAAATAATTATCCCCAAAAAGCTCTGATTTACAGTATAACCAGTAAATATGTTTTTAATGAACAAATCACAAATCACACTTAATGAACTTTGAAACATGAGCACCCCCCTATTGGTGATAGAAAAGACAAAAATTTTACAAATTTGAGCCAGCCAAAAATATTTTTATATGTGACTCAAAATATATTTATAAGGCAAGTAGAATTAAAATATGTAGAATATAGCTTACAATTACAAAGCAGAAAACCACTTTTAATATATATTCAAAATGATACAATAATTGCTGAATTATGCAAATTTTATGATAGACCCAAAAACCAAGTAGATTTTTATTTAATTGCTACCTTTTGCTGATTCAACTATGTTAATCACAGGGAGTCCTAATAGTTCTAGCAGGCTTTAGTAATGTATTCAAGTAAAATGAACAAAATAATTAGATGTCTAAATATTGATTTAAATTGATCCAAGTATTAATGAAGTTTTGCTCTCTACTTAACATGGGTTGAACTGTAGTTTGGATAACTTCATCCTTTCGCATTGCTGCTTGAGACTGAGAAAACAGGTTCTAAACATGGCATGGGAATTTCTTCACCATACTGTAGAGAAAATATATCCTTATTGCCATGGTTTTTGCAGGATTCTTATTATTTTTCATTCCTGATAACCTCTATAGGACAATGGACTATAATTTCCAAAAGCTTCTACATATTGCATGATGGATGAAAGTTTAGAAAAGGTTGGCATGCATATGCTGTCCAGTGAGGTGGATGAAGAGTGGAAAAGGAAGTTCGTGTTTGTGTTTGGTATTTGGACATGGCTCCAGGAGAAGGAGAAGGACTAACACTGCTATCCCACCCTGGACACTGGAAGACCAGACCCAGGAATTATTTACTTTTGTGTGACTGGGATTAGGGAGGTTCTGCTACCTTCCAACTTAGCTCCATGAATAAAATCCTTTTTTTTTCACTTATGCTTTTTATTTTTGCCTTATCTCCAACTTCAGTATATGACTGTGGCTAGTCACAGTAGCACTTCTAGTGCAGTCGGTGTCCTTGTCATTTTATGCTGCCTTTAGTCCTGTGTTAAACTTATTCCTTTGCTATTCATTATTAGGATTTCGTTATGGTACCATTTTTAGGAGTCGAGTTAGATAATCTGTTGTCTGGATATTTTGGCACTTGGATGCTTAGGAGCCAGTAGCCTCAGTGACATGACTTCTTGAGATGGTCAAAACTGAGAGAACGTTGATGCTTCATATAGGGTACTTCCCATGTAGCCTGATCCCAGTGCAAATTTTCTGCCTTCAGTTCAAGAATACTGCCATGTTATACTGTCATGTCCATGCCCATGTTATCTCTACAATCAGTGAGAGGAACCAAATTTTCATTGTAATACGGTAGTATGAAAGGGATATTCCAATCATGTTATATTGATAACTAAATACTAATATATCCTTACCAAAGATCTTGCATTGTGCTGATACCTTTGACATGCAGGGATTTATGTTGCAGCAGAATCTTACCTATTTCTACTTAACATGAATTGAACACATGACCTCTTCTAAGCTAGATAATTTTGTATGAAGGTTATGAAGGCTTAGGGGGTTTTATCTGCTTCACAGCAAAGAACTAATCTCATTTCATCCTTCCTTGAGGAATGAAGTATTAGTAATTGTCAATTCACATGTCCTGAACTCAGCTGTAGCAGTAATTTTTCTCCTCCTTGCCGGCTGGTGTAGTGCTGTGTTTTCAACTTCAGCCTGACAACAATGCTGATAACACACTGATGTTTCTAGTTGTTGCTCAGTAATGTTTACCCTGATCAAGGACTTTTAGTTTCATGCTCTGCCACGGAGGAGGGGAAGTCAGGAGGAAGCAGAGACAGGACACCTAACGCAAACTAGCCAAAGAGGTATTCCATACCACAGCACGTCATGCTCAGTATATAAACTGGGGGCAGTTACGCAGAAGGGCGAGATCAGTGCTCAGGTGGGGCTGGTTATTGTTCGGCGGGTGATGAGCAGTTGTATTCTCTTCCCTTGTTATTTTCCTTATCATTATTATTATTGGTGGTTGCAGCAGTGGTTTTGTGTTATACCTTAGTTACTGAACTGTTCTTATCTCAACCCGTGGGAGTTACACTGTTTTGATTCTCCTCCCCATTCTCCTGGGAGTGGGGGGAGGAAGATGGGGTAGGGGAGTGAGCAAGTGGCTGTGTGGTTCTGAGTTATCGGCTGTCAGGCTTAAACCATGACATCAGGGATGTTCCAGATTCTCTATATAACTTACGACCTCAGCGGAAAATGAAGAAAATACACTCAGTGCCACCTCTGCCACTAGCACTTAATGATCTGTGCCTTGATCATGGTAAGACAGATCCCAGTTCAGAAAAGCATTAACTCCTAGACATTGTGTGCACCCATTGGTAAGCAAAATGTTGGTGCATGCAATTAGCTGGTCAAATAGGGCATTCCATAACTAAATGTGCACATATGTGTGTTTGAAAGTATATAAATAAATTCTGCAAGTGCAGCCCTGTCATTTTTTGATGTTCATCCTTTAATTTTATTGAGTTAATTTCTAAGAAGAAGGGAGCACACAGTCCTTCACAATGAAATTGTGAGTGCTTATAAAAACATGGTCCAAAAGTCTGATTCTGGACCTCTACAGAAGCACTAGCTATTTAAGAAATTTGGAATTTATATAAAAATATGAATTATTTTCATTCAAATATCTATCTGTGTTCCTTCAAGCTGTGGATGAAAACAGTGAACAATTTGTTTTCTTCAAGAAGATGGAAAACAATGAAGCACAAATACATGTGGGCAATGTTATCATAACAATTCTTTTTCATCTTTTGTCCTTGTATTATATTTTTGTTTGTTTAACATTCTAACAGTTCCTGAAAAAGACTGACTGTGGCCTAGCGGGCTGCTATTCTTTTATTCTTATTGAATTAAAAGCAACTACAGTTTGTGGTAATGGTTTAGGAAGATGTTGCATGGCTTCAGCTCTGAACACTTAAAATTGTGGTAGTAATGAGCAATGCTAATAACCAAAACATTTCTTAGTTGAATCTGTATAGCCAACAGATGAGGGAATTACCTTATAATTTTCTCATAGTAAGAATTAGAGAGACAAAGCCAAAATTTATTGAAAGCTACAGGAGACACATTAACAGTAACTTTTAAAGAAGAGGCAAGAGCCACCGAGGGAGCCTCAAGTCCTCGACAGGACTTGCCCAGGAGCCGGCAGCTCAGCTGACTCGAGCAGCTGACTCACAGGGGGTGGAGCCAGGAGGAGGGGCATCAACCCTGACTGGTTAAAAACCTGCCCCAGGTAGCGCAAGCGATCATGGTGTGTTGAGGCAGTTGCGCAGGCAGGTGAGGGGGACGGTGAGTACTAGTCATATGACCATGGCCCAGTCTGGGAGCTCTGCTCTGGCTGTGCTGGCGGTGGGCAGTGTAGACACTCAGACAGAGCACATGAGATGAGAGGCTGCAGTGCAGAGCTTGGAGTGTAGACAGTGCCTGCACTGGTCTCGTGAGAGCCATTCCCACGGA
>JAVHNF010020717.1:0-12784 GCA_034783455.1 Micropsitta finschii | reverse complement strand
AAGGCATTTTTGTCTGCTTATATACATGTGTATGGAGGGATGGGATTTAGTTCTCCTCTCTTTTTGTTTTTTTAGTCTTTTAAACTGCTGTTTTTTTGCTTGTTTTCTTTCTGCAAGTTTTTATCGAGCCTTGATCTCATCAACTCCAGTTTGTCTTTACTGGTCTCTGAGCCTCCTTTCTTTCATCACTTTGCCTCCAAATACCTGTTTCTTGTATCACTTTAAAAAAAAAAAAAAGAGTAGAGACCTGAGAGTAAATTTTAAATGTCTTTAGACATTTAAATTTGAAATGTCTGAAGAATCTTTCAATGGGTGACATAGATGTTCAGGCAGAGAAGTATATCAGATGGCCTCTTAAGTTTCCTTTTAATGCTGCTTTCTAAAATTTCTCTGAAGTTTTGTGGTTTTAGATGCTTCTTGATTTTTTTTTAATTTTTGTTTTGTCTCTTATATTCTCAGGGTTTTTTTCGCTGATTTTATGCCCTACTGGAAAGAACTAAAATATAGAGGTATGAGTATGATTTTTGACTATAAACTTTTATTTTACTTGAGATACTCATTTACCAGTTAATACAAGGAAGAATTAATGAGATTTTATTAGCTTTAAATTGACAGTATAAAGGGTTCATATAGCTCTTTCCAGTAATGGCACTGAATGCTTGTTTATTACCAAAGCTATTATTAATGTAGCTGTCAAATGAAGGTATGTTTTTCCCTGTTTTGTGGATTGTTTACCCATATGATCTTGATTTTCAACAGCTTACTCTATTTAGAGACACATAAAAGTCCACCTTTTCAGCATTTGCTGGGGTTGGCATTTTCACTATGAGCCTTTGCCATTTACTTACTCCCAAAATTAAGATGAAACTCTGGCAATGCAACACTAATATATACTTTTAGGCAGTAATCATAACTCATAAGCAATGGCCTACTAGACTCCTCCATCCTTTATCTATCACACGAATATACGGGCAAAATGGTGGCTACACAAACAGTTGTGATGTACTGAGTTGTGAGAGAGTATAAGACACAAGCAAGAAAATGTGCAGAACTGAGGATTGAGATACCTTCCTAGAATTTTTCTGTTACAAATGCATGGAATAAATGTGAGATAAAGCGATGTTGAAAGTATGCAAGGAGGCATACAGACATGACTGGCAGTGTGGCACAGTATAAAGGTAATGACAATATTTTCACACATTTTAAACATAAAAAGGATGAGACAGGAATAGTGATTTGTTGCCTTGATTTGGGTAAACTTTGGGTAAAAAGGAAAAAAGCAGCAGGGTTGCTAAGGACATTACAATAAACAACATGACATGGAAAGAAACTTTTCCCCCCCCATTTTAGTTGGTAATTTTAATTTCATAAGAAGGATTGTTCCAGGCAGTGCATTTCCAGCACATAATTGCACTTCTCAAGTGGCTAATCACTTGGACTGTAGCCTTGTGTCTCCCAGCACCAGCAAAAATGTGCTGTAATTGTTAGGAAATGCAGTGCTTTTTATGGCTTGCTGCCACATGCTACGTTATACTGAATTTATCAGTTCTTTTCGGCTTAGCAGAGGATGCCACAGTCAGGCAGAAAATTAAAATCTTCCAGGGAGTTCCTTGTTTTGAAGCAAGTGGTGATGGTGCTTTCAGTGGAGTGTACTTCTGCATCAGAGCTGAGGAGAGGCTAGACTCGTTGCTATGCTGTTCTGTATTCTCTGTCAGAGTACCAAATATCCTCTAGCATTCTTCATTTTACTACAAAAGCTTGTATGTATGTTTTCATTGGGAAAATTCAGAATGAGCTGAAAGCTCCAAATCAATTTCCATTTAGAAAATCTAAAATGGAAGAATAGGTCATTTCAGACTACTTTGACTTGAAATTAAATATTCGCTTTATACAACTACCCCAAATGCTCCAATTTTCTCCTGGTTTAGTATTTGGCAATAAGCACTGGCCTGCTGCGTGGTTTGATGATACTACTGTGCTTTGATTTTCTCACCTGTAAAATTGTCCAGTCAAGAAACACTTCCCAATTTGTAATGATAAATTGTGTTAATGTTATTGTAGAAGTTTGCTTGCATCTGTTGTGTTTAACCTTAAGGCACAATCTCTATACAAGTGAAGAAAAATATATCCCATGAGTAAATAGAGACTCTGTAATTAACCAGTATATAGTTGTAATGCCAAAGGGATCTCATTAATATATACTTGCAGTGATGAAGTCTAAGTCACTTCTATCAAATGCAACAAGCTTGGGAGAGCTAATGCAATATTTACATTAGCATTTAGTCACAGGGAAATGAAATTGTTGACAGATTTAAAACTAATGTAAACTTTTTTTTTTTCCTTGTGTTTGTGTTAGACCTGGTTAGCATTTGATAAATTCATCGTTTCTTTTACCTATACTATTTCAAATGAAATGACAAAGAGGTTATGTCAAGAAACTCAGTAAGCAGTAGTAGTCACTGGAGTAAGCAGCACCTTACTTAGATGAAAACCAATGTATAATACAGAAGATGTTTGCTAGATCACTCTCTTAATTCACAATAGGTTGAAGTGGTCTTGATTAAAGATATGTAGAATAAGACCATTTGCTAGTTTAATTTGGGATGGCTTTATTGATTTCAGTGATGCTATATGCAGTTAAGCCTGTAGTTTATGATCTCTGCCTCAAACAAGGATTGATTTCACACTGGGATTTCTTATTTGTATAAGGTGAAGTACAGATATATGTCGGTGGAATTAATGGCTACATTTGTATGCAGCTAAGTGGAAAGCAATTTTGCAACAAGATGCTGAAAGGAGATTGGATATCTTTTTAGGAAAAAGAAAGCCCTGTGAAAACATCTGCTCTTCTTATGTGGATTTTGTAAATAGAGTTACAGGTTACTTCTAAAGGATCATTTCAGAGTAATTAATAATCATATGAGACATTAATGTCTGGATAGTAAGCGATGGACCAATACAACGTAGATGGTATGAGTATGGAAGGAAGGATTCAGACATGAGGAGCTAAAGAGGTTCTAAATCAAGATTTAGGCTAAATCCAGAGTTACTTTCTGCATTTGACAGCTGCCACTGACAACACTCAGTTCTCAATAACTCAAGTAATTTTTCACTTTGAAGTTTCCAAGATTTCTGCTGAGCATATCCACATGTATGTACCAGTCTTACTGCTGAACAGTTTGACAATGTCTTCTAGCTAATCAATAGCTCAAGTCTAAGCATGCCTACACCTCTCCTTTCAGTCTGGTGAGCATGCCTGATGCACATCTAATGTTTTGAACTGAGCTCCAGGTCTTCTGTTAAAAAATCGTAAGGAAAGTGTTATGCTACCGCTCCCTCGCAGACACACTTGATGGTTAAGATACCCTGTTTGTGGTAGAAGTTACATGTCCATGACATAAAGAAGATTTAGGTCTACATCTATGAATTCCCAAGGGAGTGGTAGTGCCACCATGCTCTAAGCCATCCTGGGCTGGGCCACTTTTGTCCCTCCTCTTGAAGGCGTGCTGGCATGCAAATGTGACTAAGATTGACTTAGATAGAGAAAACACAGGTGAGCCCAGCAAAGGGAGTACTCAATAGGAGAGGGACTCTTGGGTGACAGGCCTTGCTTCAGGGGCTGCTAAGGAATTCTTTACATTAAATGGTCAGTGTAAAAAGGGATAACTCTTAAAGCCTGTGTTAGGTTGTTCTCAATTCCAACTGAGCTGTCTGTCCTTCCTCACAAGGTGAAGCTTTAGCCTGTATGCCTACTGACACATAGCTCTGGATTTGCTGCAGCTGCCAAAGGGGCTCTGCACTATGGCATTAAAATCCAGTTTTTCATCTGTCGCATCCATCTGTGCACTGCAGGTGTGTAGGAGAGACACACTGATCACGAGCTTTATGACCTGTAATGTAGTAGCTTTTCGATAAGCTCAGCTCGTAGGTTCCTGACCTTCTGTGACTTCAGTGCAGCTGGAGACAATCGTAGACATCAAGTGGCATTGCCTATGAGGACAGGACTTGTAATCTTAACTGTTGACGTGAGTCTTGATTGCTCATCATATGCTCTAGCTCTAGTACTCAGACAAGTACTGCTCTGGTACCACTGACTGACTTCCCAGGACTTATCAGAGTGTATTAAGTGTGTTCTGGGAAAGCATCTTTTAATTTAATTTCATTTGTAAGCAGCCTACTCTCTGCATGCTCTGAGGCTGCTCTGCAATGTGAACTAGGATGTGGTGAGTCAGGATAGACCTGATTCAGTTTAAAAGGCTTATGCAGATACTGCCAAAATGCTGTGGATAAAGGTATCCATACAATGAGTGTATCCAAAAAGTGGGAAGATGACACCTGTCGAAAAAGTGGAAGCGTGATACCTGTGGCCATATCGCAGAATACCAGACAGCCACTTGCTTGACTGTTTGAATAATGGGGAGGTGGCGATTTTTATCATGTTTATCAGCTTCATGCAGTTTTCATACTGATTGTATAGTGTATTTAACCTTCTCATGTTTCTTATATTGTTCTGAGTAAAAGTGTGAGGAAAGGGCATAATGGTCCTACAAAAACATCATACAGAGAAACAAAGGATAAACTATAAATAGAGATGAGAAAAATGTGTTAAGATTTTAGAAGAAATTAAAAAGTTGTCAGAAGAGGGCAGCCTTTTCACATAAACTATGAACTAACAATAAACCAGAAAACATCTGAAATTATTCCTTTCGCTATGGTTAAGCATGCCAGTGTGGGGTTAACCTTGTTAAGGGAACTGCAACATGCACAAAATTTGATCACAACAAGAATGCTTCTCTTTTGTGCTACCTTCAAAGGACAGAGACCTGGCTTTGTAGTGTTAGTTTTTTCCTGTTATGGTCAGACAATGGAGTTGGAAATTATTTTAAGATGAGTCAACAAAGGAAATGCAATCATCTTTTGTTTGCTTGTTTGTTTGTTTTTAGTTAAAGGCAAATGAACTTTGAATACTTTGGGTATTAAGGGCAAAATATACTTGCTTAAATACTGTTGCAGAGAGATAAGCCAATATTTAGACTAAGAACTAACAAAGCACTAGCAAATTAAATGAATGATGCTTTATTAATGTATTCTTAATCGCATCAATCTGTCTCAGTATTTATTCAAATACAATATGTAGTCATGAAGACTGTTTCAAATAGTGAAATTTATATCATAAGCAATTGGCAGACTACACTGGTTTTATAAAGAATTTGTTCCAGTCAGTGGATTCCAGCTACAACTAGTCTGCAACTATTCCAGTGACTATACCATAGAATCATAGAGTCACAGAATGGTTTGAGTTGGAAAGGACCTTAAGGTCATCTAGTTCAAACCCTCTGCCATGAGCAGGGATGCCTCACACTAAACAATGTTGCCCAAGGCTTTCTCCAGCCTGACCTTGAACACTGCCAGGGATGGACTATTTACCGCTTCAGTGAAAAAACAGAAAACTTAACATTTGAATTAACATCATTTGTGAGATGAGATCATGAAGATATGAATTCATGATTCCTGAGTGGAAGGAGTAGCCTTCTGGCTGTGTCTTTTTGTGAGCAATTTTGCCTGGAGTAGGTCAGAGCAGCAAAGCAGGAACTCCCAAACTGTCTAGGAAAGTCTGTATGAGAATCACCACTGGTGTAAGTAGGCATACTTCATAGAAATTTAACACAAACATGACAGTTACATGTGTTATATGTCAGTATCTTGGAACTTTTCCACATTAGGACCTTTCCTCAAATCTTAAGCTAAAATGTCCAGGATCTCAGCAAAGCTTATTAACTCAGCCACTGTTGGCAAGTGACTTCAAGATCAGAGGCATCCCACTGCCAGCAGCTCAGAGCAGGAGCAGAGAAAGCTCTTATCTCATCTGCTTGTAGATACTCAATCCATGGTCTGTGGAAAGAGTAAGATGTAAAAGATAGAGAACAAAGACGAAGACTGTAGTCAACTCTGTAGCAGCAGAGTTCTTTGAACATACAGAGATTTACACCAGTAAAAAGTAATCCAAGTTCCAAACAGTGCATGCAAAAAATTTTTCTGTTGTGTTCTAAGAATGGGAACCCCACTTGTTAGCTATGTGAGACAAGGCAATTTTAACACATTCTGTCTGTTAAAATAGGAATGAAAAGAGAAGGGAAAGGGAGGGAAGGTGTGGGGGAGTTAGTGCTTCTAACTCAGGTTGTTATTTCCTCTTAGTTGATATGCCAATGCATTCCTGCAAGATGTAAGATAGCACAGCCACTTCTTTCATAAATCTTTAGTGAATTAGATTTTGCCGCATTTTAACAAAATCAGGGGAACTAGTCTGCAGTGATTTTTTTTTTCGTTTTTAGGAACTGACAAGCAATAGCCCTTGCAGAGGGGGTTATCAGGTTTTTTACTGTGTTCAAGAACAGTATATTGCACTTACCACAGAACTAATCTCTTAAAATATACTTTTAAGTTGAACAAACTAGGAGTCTAATTGAACCAGCTTGATGTTGAAACTTTCTACCTTATTATGTTTTCTTTGTCAATTAAGAAGAAAGCTTCATGACTCAAAGTAGATTCTTGTGGCCTTCTGATAGGTGAGAGGAGGTGACAAGTGATTTCTAAGAAGGAATTAAAAAGCCTTAGGTAGCTGACATAAATGAATGTACAATATGAAAGCAAGGCTACTTTGACTTCTTTCAAAATAAATTCAGATGTTGGCCAAGCCAATGTGAGGGACTCGAAGCTTCTCACTTCTAAATACGTATGTCAGAAATAACTCCAGTGAAGGAAATTATAGTATCATAGAACCATAGAATGATTAGGATTGGAAAGGACCTTAAGATCATCTGGTTCCAACCCTAGACTTACATTGCTGGAAAGGCAACATAATAGTGGAAATGAAGGAGGTGAAATCAGAGGAATCATCGACTTTATTTTTTGATGTATTGGTGTATTGAATATTTATTGATGTAATTCTGTAACTCCAAGGCTATTTTAGTATGTGTCAAATGTCAAAAAAGTCAAATTTCCAGATTTCCTTGAGGTTTGGAAATCTACTTTGAGTGGATATTTGGGTCTAAGTACTTGGCTGAGTAAAAAGTCAACTCTTTCAGCTAATGAAGTTTTTAGACCATGATTCAGTAGAGCACTTAAACTCCAGGTGATTTAAGTGATTGGTTAAGATGATAATTAAGTAAGCATTTAAAAAGGAGCTTACCTAATTACAGTTTCAAGCAATTAAGGATTTTTTGTTCAAAGATCAAAGATTTTCTTAGCTCAAAACTGTCATAAAATATTTAGTTTGTGTATAATATGCATATTATGCCTTTGTTCCAATTAAGAAAAAAATACACAGCATAAGGAAAGGAGCAAAGTGTGCCTAAAGGCTCTATCAATCTTTTCATTCCCACCCAACTACTCCATGCTCCTTAATGCTTTTGGTCTGTGGTTTCCATCCTTCAGGCAAGTAAAAGGGGAGGCAGAGAGTTAATCATAGCATAGCATACTGTTCAACATGAGGTGCATGCATTGTCAGGTATCTGATGCCAAGACATACCCCTATTCCTATAAATATAGCAAGACATCTTCACTGTGGATGAAGAGCAGATGGAGCTTCAGCTTTTCAGTTCTTATTCAAAACAATTCTTTCACTTTAAAGTATTTGATTTCCAGCTGATTTTCCTTAAAGAAACAGAGGGCTGTATGAAAGGTGTCAGGAGTTGCGCTTATGGTTTGAAGGTGTTGTGGTATATATAATGCATAATATCCTATTTTAAGATAGCTGAATTTTGGATATTTTCCAATGTTTTGACTAGCAAAAACACATGGGATCCTGGTAAGTTCACATTATTGAAGAGACACATATAAATTGGAAATTTTCCAGAAACAGTATGACTCTGCCTGCCTGTTAAGCTCTGTCTCCTTCTTAGCCTGGTTGAATTGGAGGTAGTAGATATGTATACTTGTCTGTGTATATGCATGTGTGTTGGGTTGACCCTGGCTGGACCACAGGTGCCCACCAAAGTTGGTCTATCATTCCCCTCCTCAGCTGGACAGAGGAGAGAAAATACAACAAAAGGCTCACGGGTTGAGATAAGGACAGGAAATGCTCACTCACCAGTTACTATCATGGGTAAACAGACTGGACTTGGGAAATTGGTTTCATTTATTACCAATCAAATCAGAGTAGGATGATAAGAAATAAAACACGGATCTTAAAACCAGCTTTCCCCCACCCCTCCCTTCTTCTCAGTCTCAACTTCACTTTTGATTTTCCCTACCTCCTCCCCTCCAGCAGTGCAGGGTCATGGGGAATGGGTCAGTCCATCATATGTTGTCTCTGCTGCTCTTTCCTCCTCATGGAGGACTCTTCATGCTCTTCTTCTGATCCAGGGTGGGATCGCTCCCACAGCAGACAGTTCTCCAGGAACTGCTCTAATGTGAGTCCTTACCACAGCCTCCAGTTCTCATGAACTGCTCCAGTGTGGGTCCCTTCCATGGGGTGCATCCTTCAGGAGCAGGTTGCTCCAGTGTGGGTCCCTTCTATGGGGTTCAGTCCTTCAGGAAGAGGCTGAGGTGCTACCACTGTTGCTGATGTGCTCTGCCTTGGCCAGCAGTAAGTGCATCTTGGAGCTGGCTGGCATTGGCTCTGTTGGACATGGGCGAAGCTTCTAGCCCAGAAGCCACTCTGTAGCCTCACTGCTACCAAAACCTTGCCACACAAACACATTGCAATACACTAAAACCTTCAGTCCTTGTATAGGTTATTGTTAACTTATCAGTAGGATCTCCAGGCCACATTTGATTATCAGTAGATGGATCTAATTGAAAAAAAAAGGTTGGTTTTTTTTTTTTCCTTTCTCATCTTTGCATTCCTTTCTTTCTGAACTAAAAGAGGAGGACTGTTCTGGTCAGCCAAGTTGCCAGTTTTACTTTGAAATCATATGTC
The DNA here is from genome assembly GCA_034783455.1 of Micropsitta finschii. NCBI lineage: Eukaryota > Metazoa > Chordata > Aves > Psittaciformes > Psittacidae > Micropsitta > Micropsitta finschii. The sequence goes on along the minus strand of JAVHNF010020717.1, from coordinate 3,864 downwards.
CTTGTTGTGGAAAGAATACTTTAAATAAATACAATAAACATATAGTATAATGATATAGCATATAGGTCTATCAAGTGAAAAACTCGTGCTGATCTGTATTGTATCTGGTCCACATGCCCTAAATTCTGTTGCTGAATCTGTGCTGTTACAATCTTTCTGGTTGTTCTTCGAAGTACCTACATCCATATTTTATTACATATGATAAACAGGAAAGAAAAGGAATATATTTAAATGAAATGGGCCAAGAGCTTCACCAGCTATTTAGCAGCCCACACAAAAAGATTGTGGGTTGCTGAGTTTGTTTTGAGCGGGGAGGCTCAGAGAGGTCAAGGGCATAGGGATATACAAGTAGGCATTCTTATTGAAAGGAGAAAAAAATCAAGGCTCTATCTAATATGTGCAAATAGGTTTCAAGACTAACAGAAGCCAGCCTCTAGTGCTTCCCTGAGGACTGATAGACAAAGCAGAGCAAAGCAAAGTGGCCAGTCACTGGGAGAACTGGCACATCTCTGCTGGTAGCTCTTCAGACTTTTGCCTTTCTTGTAAATGGACTTGTTACCCCCCCCACCTCAGTGTGTTTGGATTGTTATCAAAGACCTCCTGTTTAAATTGCTCCAGCTAAAATGTGTTATCTTTACTGGGATAGGTTAGGAAACTTGTAGATTTGAGGTCATTGCAACTACCAGAAGGGCAGTGGTGACAAGCCTCAAAGAATGGAGCCAGAAAATAACAAATCTTCAACATGATCAGGAGATGGAAGTGAGAGAAATAAAGAAAAATGTAGGAAGTCTTTCAGAAGGAAAGACAGACAAAGTAACAACAAAAGCAAGCTCTGGAATGTACTCAGAGAAAAGGAGGGAGATTTTTGGGTGCAGTCTTATCTGGGAGAAGAATTAAGGGACCTGTCCACCAGGGGACTTTGTTCATTGAAACAGTTGCATCCCAGGCTGAGCCAAATGCAGTTTATTTGAAGTCAGAGCTGGATCCTGAACTGTCTGTCAGCTGAAGAAGTGCTGCCTCCAGTAAGTGCTGCTTTCCGCCCTGGTACACTCTTCACTGGGAGCCATGCCACCCAAACTTGGCTCAGCAATCAGCTCCTCCTTCCCCTGCCCACTCAGGCACAGAACATCCCTGGAACTGCCTGCAAATCTGGCAGCTCACCCATTCCTTAACCTCCCTCCAGCAGCGATTTTTCCTCCCAACAAAAACAACCCACAGGACCACAAATGCCAGTTTACTGCTTGGTTCTTAAAGGTTATGGTCAGTGACAGAATAAGCTTCATGCTTGAAAAATGTGTCTATCTCACAAAAGCAATCCCAATGAATAATAACATTATTGACATTCTTCAAAGCACAAAGGCCAAAAAGATCAAAACCAAAGCATTATAATAGTCTACTTTCAGATTTCAGTTGAAGGACTGGAGCAGTGTGATAGCTGGTGCCACTACTCCTTTCTCCATATGTTCTCTGCATATTATGTAGGAAGCTCCAAGTTTGTTAGGTTGCAAGGTACTGTACTTCTTTTGTTTACTAGGTTTGAAGTACTTGGCAGAGTCAATGGAAAGGTTCCTGCTCATTGCAATGAAAAAAAGAAAACAGATTATATCATATATAAAGTCAATGAAAGGGGGAAAAAAATCTATAAAAACTTACCTGCATGAGGTATGATGTTAATGAATCTTTATAAAAATAAATATAACTAGAGCTCTTTCAGTAGTTTTGTCCCATTGTCTACAGGGCCATAAACATGGCACTTGGTTTCTGTCTCATGCGAGACTTTGAAGAAAAGATATTGTTTATGGCATACAAATCATTAGGAAAAAGATCCAAGATTGAATAAAATAAGCTTGAAATGATTCTCTAGATGGAAATGCAGCTTTTGCCTACAGTGTTAATATATTACAGTTTGGCATCTCTAAAATATAGCTGTGAAGAATGCTGTGAACCTGCTAATTAATAAGAGTCTTTTCCTCAGACATTTCATTAACCTAAACTTTTTAGTTTGCAGTAGATTGAACACATGCATGCCTGTTTTTAACCTTTCTACAATGTCTCCTGATGTTATAATTAATTTATTCCCACTAGCAAGAGGAGAAATTGGGTATTGAAGTAATTCAAAATGAGTCATGTATAGTTTATACTGATCAATATTGCCAAGTATAATATTTTATGTTATATAAAATATTTTATATTTTTTGTTTTCTGTTTTATAGAAATAATGTACACTAAAAATACAAAACTCTAACATCTAATTTCTCATTTACCTTTAAACAATACACAAGCAAATATTAAGAAAGGTCCAGAGGAGACATGAATGTAAGCAATTAAAAATACCTTGCATGCCCAGGTAAGATCTCTGTTTACCCAGACTAAGCCTGACATCTTCCAACAGTGTGCTATGTGGATGCCTTTTTTTTACGTACCACAAAACCTGAATCTGGGGCTTTCTGCAGAGAGGCCACTTCTTAATCCTTCTGTTGCACATCCTCCTGGAAGGTGAGAATAATCCACTGAGAATATTATCCAAGAACTAGAAAAAGTTACATTGTGTATGGTAGAGATGGAGTAACAACTACACCCAGTTCCCTTTTTACTCTGATGCTCCATCACTGCTAAAGGCCAGCTTTACTCCTCTCTTCCCCACGTATTTGATCAGGAGTGTATTTGACAATCCATGCTGAGGACTATTGCGCTCTGCTTGGGATTGAAAGGGAGAAAGGAGGAAATTTTTCCTTCTTACTGGTCAGGTTTCTTTGTTTTCTTTTGCTTTGTTCTTTTCTCCAACTGTATCCATGGTTGAGGAAGAACCACAAGGGTTTGGTTATCCAATAAACCAGGCTGGAAATGTGTTGGCAGGAAGAAGGCAAAAGGCATCAAAATACCTATTATTTGCAAGGCCAGAAGGTGACAAATAACAGTCATCAACTCTCCTTTCATTTTTAGCCAAGGAGGGACTAAAAGACTGCCACTGTGTCAGTGGGCAAATAGGCAGCCACCCAAATAGGTTGGGACAATGACGGGAGGAATGGTTTACTGCTGATAAATGATCTCAGGTTTAATGAAACTGTAGCCTAATTAAACTATATTCCTTGCATCTTTTCCTGCTTCCCTTTCACCTTATTTTCTTTCTACTTGGTGTTATTGCTGATGCCATCACTTTGCAGAGCTCCAGGAGGGAAATTTGCTACTTCGTTGGCTACCAGTCTTCACAGGCACCCAAAGGTTACAAGTCGTGTTGCAATACTGATGCCTGTTGAAACTGAAGAAGCACTGTCCTGTATATAACTCACCTGTGAAATGCCGTCAGTTAGCTCACGCAATTTTTATTAATGGTTAAGGTTTTTTTCCTGTGACAGATGCAATGCTAAATTTAACTAGCTGGGTACTTGTTCAGCACAGTTATCAGTTGATGTGAATTATACTGCTTATTTATTCCTTGTGAAAATAGATTAAAGTCCTCATGAGAATGAGCCCTTTACATAACAGACAGAGGAGACAAGAACTCTCCATGTTTGGGAAAATAAAAACCACTTCTATAACAGTAGTTGTTTTGGTATGGTATTAGGAACTTAATATGTTAGGAACTTAATATGTTAGTAAAAAGGAATGTGAAGGAGGTGGATTGATACTGGCCAGGAAAAGGATGCAGTAACTGTTAGTGATGCAGTCTGTTCCTCTCCATGTTTTGCATGGCTGTGATCAGAAGGACAGAAAGAAGACTTCAAGGAAACCTCCATAGGAAAAATAATTCCTACTTTTTTTGTTAATATAGTAGATTAATGTTAAAGTATTTGGGTTCAGTCTTGGCAGTGAGCAGACATAAACTTCCTATTAGAAACATTTGTAGAGGCTCTTACTCTGGTT
>JAVHNF010020699.1:0-20808 GCA_034783455.1 Micropsitta finschii | reverse complement strand
ATTACTAATTTTCATATCATCCAACTTATGCTCTCCCTTTGATACTAACTTTACTGCAATATCAAAATAGCAAGAAGGGTCTTTATGAAATGCTTCTTGACCCTTAGCACCCCTTCATAGTGTGGCTTCTACATGTTTTTTCAGAAGAATATTTTCCATGTGAAAAACTAGAAAACACTGTATGGAATTACTGTAACCTTCTGAAATCATATAATTAAGAGCATTAACTCCCACCAGGTTTGCTCTTTGACATTTTACATCGGATCTGTATCTCAGGTTCTCTTCAGCAAGTAAATTGTCCGCTAAAGACAATATTCTTTTAGGCACACAGTACTCCTGTACATTACACAAATGTTCAGACAGGTCTTTCTATTAAATCACAGTGAGTTTACCAAATAAGTAAAGCCTGGATTTTGTTGGATTTTGTTTGGATTCTGTACGTGCTAATCAATTCCCACATTGCACTAGGCAGGTGAGCAACTCCCCACCAGAAGGCACAGAACTAAATTTGTAATAACTGAGCAATGGAATAAGTTTGTGTCCTGCCTTATGCATCTTACTAACCATCAGCATTTTGCAGTCATTTTTACCTGAGATGTGGCTATACAACTGAGTGATGTTACCAAAAAAGCAGAAAGACTGAACTCCTTGCCTCAAACGAATTTTTCATGGTACAATTTATTCACAGTATACTTTATTTATCTGAAACTTGCTGTGTTTTTTAGCTGGGAATTACATGCAAATCTTCAGTAGTTTTATGGAGAGGAGAGTATCACACAGCCTAACTCATCTGCCTGAAATAGGACCTTGGTACTGTCCCCAGAGAAGCTGATGCCTCCAGAGGGTGAATGAAGGTGTCAGAGTTGGAGCTGGACTGCAGGGACCAAATTGCCTTCCAGCTGCCTGCTGGAAGGAGCTACCAGGCAGGCACCTTCCTCCCAGCACTGCTGCTAAATGCCTGACAACAGCCAGTCAGCTGAATGACGTTCAGTTCACATCAGGAATTCAAAGGCCAAAATCACTGTAGAAATATTGTGATGACCTGTAGTACTGGGAAAGCTAAAATTTAACTTCAAATCTAAACTTTATTATGGCATTAAAGGCACCTGAGCAATTGTAACTGTCCTTCAGAGACAGAAAACAAAAAACTCCCAACAGCTCATTTTTTAATAATTGGAACTGCATGGTTACAATCCAATCACCTAAAAATCAAAGCTGTTTAAGCATCTTTATGACACCCACAGTTATATCCCTACTGCATCTAGTATATAAATGTTAGACACTGCCACTCTCCAGTGTATTTCATTACATGGTGGTATTTATACACTGAAAGATGACTGTGAGGTGTAGAGAATCTGAACACCTCAAGATTACTCCATCAGAGTCCCTTACTACAGAGTTAAATCTCCTGTGAAATTCCGACCCTCCAGAGTCCCCCTAGCAGCTGTATTCCTTGCCTGAGGTCTGAAGGGTGCTAGATCAGAGAGGGTGCTAGCTGAAGGATTTTAATTTACCACAGCTTAAGCTGATTGAAAAACTCCAGTATTGTAGGCAGAGGTTAGTTGTGGTCTGTGCCCTCACTTCCAGCTGCACTGCCCTGCTTACACCAGACTGCCTCACCCAGTCAACTGAAAACATAAACTTTGGTCTTTTCAGTTTTCTAGCAATGTTAGTTTTCAGCTGGACTAGGGAGCAAAACTGGTATATGCCAAGGCTGAGCAATTCTGAGTCCTCATGCAAGGTCCACAAGTGAAAACAGGTCTCCCCTTATCCCCTCATTTTTGGAGGTGCAGTCTTAGATTAGTTCAAGTTGGTCTTTAAACCCAACTCCAAGGTGTCTTAGAGGCTGTGTACTGTTGTAGTGAGCAAATTCAGTGTTGCATGTGTTTCTCTGCTCTTCATTTGTAATAGAAACTAACCTTTTCTTTCCAGGAGGGATGCTTTGGGGTTTGATATTATTCTGTTCCCAGTCGGAAACAATATGTCCACCCATTAATGAAAGTAGAACCAAGCAGAGTGCCTTTTTCCTCCCATAATGAATTCAGTTAAAAAAGATTTGTAAGCTTTATCAGTATTTGAAGAATAACAATTGCTCTAATCTTTGCTGGAAGACATGGCTGGGTGATCTGTTTGTCTCTCACAGGCACAGCTGGCTAACAAGTGCTATAGCAGACATACACACAATGTTACAAAACACAGAAGATTCGCTCTAACAGGTTTTCATTTTTAAAATGATAATTACCTTAAAACTGTCAGTGGTAGGGTCCCAGCCACTACATGCTGCTTGCTGTCTGAAAGCTCTGCTTCCTTTCAATGCGAACAATACAAATGAGCAACAGCAGCTGCAAAGCATCGTAAAGGCTCTTGAGACTAACCTGAGCTGAGCAACAACCACACAGAAAGCTCTCAGTGCTACCTCTGTCTAGCTGGAGATGTTTGTTTCTTCTGCATTTATGTCCTAAATATGGCAGTACTGTTTCACATGCCTCAGTGCTTTTCCCATTAGCTACAAGTAAGGTGCAGGAAGTACTCCCCTAGTTTTGCTTTCCCTTCTCCACAGACTTGTTCAGGACAGAAAATTCCCAACTGTCAAATCTAATTAAAGTGTCCTGAAACTCACAGTGTACAAGGGCATGTAGTGATAGGACAAAGGGCTTTAAACTGACAGAGGGTGGATTTAAACTAGATACTGTGAAGAAGTTATTTACTGTGAGGCTGGTGAGACGTTGGCATGGATTGCTCAGAGACGTTGTGGCTGCCCCACCCCTGGCAGTGTTGAAGGCCAGGCTGGACGGGGCTTTAAGCAACCTGGTGTAGTGTGAGGTGTCCCCGCCCATGGCAGCGAGGTTGGAACTAGATGAGCTTTAATGTCTCTTCCAACCCAAACCATTCTGTGACTCTATGATTCAGGTATGAAAACCCCAACAACCATATGACGGAAACTGCCCCTCTCACTACATGTCAAAGCAGTGCTGAAGTCCCAGTGTCGATGCAAAGCCTATTTTTTCTGTTCACAACAGCTCTGTAACTATCTCTCTAACAGAGGGATATGCTTACCAGTAACTTGAGGCATTCTGTATGTATTTTGAAAACAATGTGAAGCTCTGCTCTTGTGAAGTATTTTAGATGAGGAGCTGTGAGGTGAATTGGCTAGATGCAGAGGCATGCTGCTGCTCCTCGGCTTCATCAGGCTATCACATGCTAGACACCTGTGGAACACAGCATCAGGCTTGCTCGGTCCCCAATGGAGGTTCTTCTGCAGCTCAAACAATAAGGGGATGTGAACCTCAAGAGAAGCAGAAACTACTAAGACGTTCTGAATGGCCATGAATGCATACAGCACAATACCAAATGCAGAATCCCGAAGGAATTTCTTTAAAAGGAAAAAAAATCTCAGTAACAATCTCAGGTTTGGAAAAGGAGGGGATTTTTTTGCATGGTTACTTTTCAGGAGAGGTACTCAGATATTAAGAGAACAGGTGACTCAAATACCACAGATGTTTACAATTCTACCCTTTTACAGTCTCTTCTATAAAAAGATGCCTGACTACTTTATAAGCCTTGACAGATTGAGGATTTCAACATCCTGTTGGGTCAGATGATAGCAACATAATATTCACATTAAAGATAAAATAAGACACTTTCCCACAGTCATAAAGCTCAACTAGAATCACCAAGCAGTCCAAGCTTTTCTTCCCCAAAGTTACATGGTTAGCTGGAACCTGCTCAATGTATACCAAGTACCAGCATTCACATTCAAATCCAACCCTGCTTCTACATCCCTTTCTGCTTCTTTTTCTATGCATAAAGCCTTATCCCGCAACTCTTCATATGGAGAACATTTTTTCTTCAGACAGTGGTGTTCTTTGTAGTGTGTGTGATTTCTTCAGCCATCAATGATGGCTTACCTCTCATAAGAAAGATGGGAAATGCTAGAGAACTAGCAGCAACCTGACAATCCTTGCCACCATTATCAGGCAAATGTGCTCTGGCATAAAACTCATCCTTCCATGACCTGGAAAATAGCGCCATGACCATGGCTGACTTTGGGTCAGAAGTTTTAGCTGCATGGATGCGGTCAGTTAATGACAGTAGCTGCTGGGAAGGAGGTGCATATGCTGGTAAGTGAGTGCACTTCTCAGTGTAGTCATGAAAATGTTTTGTATTCCCATATACAACATGTCAATTACTTGGGAACTGTACACAGAACATCTACAGTACTGTAAAAACTCAGTTCCCTCGAGAAAACTAAGCTACCTTACCAAAGAACAAAGCTCATGCAAAAGCCTTGTCTTGCCTTCTTTCAATTACACAAGCATGAAAACAAACCAGAGCAGCAACCTTCACTCAAGAAGTGACTTCCTACTCGAAGGTTTCCAAACAAAATCAGCTGTGTGGCATATGCTGCCAAAACAATAGCTACCAGATTAACAGATGGTATGTTGTGAATTAAACACTGACACAAAACCCAGACATACCACTCAGTCCTCTTGACACTAAAACTTACTTCCTTATTTTTCTCACCTCATGATATTTACACACAGAAAATACCTCTACATTTATGTTTGTCCCCCGCTGCCTCCACAGCTGCAATAATCAGATGCTCCACCAAAGTCCCTTCACACACCATCCAGATACAGAGAAGTGTGCGCTGAGTGGTTGGTGAGTCCAGAGCTACGTATGTACGAATCCACCAGCCAGATGCAGCTGAATTGCTGTGATACCATCCAACACATCTCAGTTCCGCCCGCCTGTTACCTAGAGGAGCACTGCTCTGGGTCTCTCCCTACCCTCCAGGTACTGGATTTTCCGAAAATTTATACTCTTCTTTCTGAGGCATCTAGAATTGCCTGATGGCATCGAAGTCGGCAGAGACACGGAGTCAGAAGCAGACAGATGTGATTGCATGGGCTTTGTTTCCTCTGGACTCCAGGTAATTGATTTTACTGATTAGAATCAATACAAAACAAAACACAGATGCAAAGTGACATTTACATAACCATGAGTTTCCAGATGCCTGAACCTGGAGGAGACTGAGACACCTTCTCACTCTCTACAACTACCTGAAAGGAAGGTGTACTCGAGGTAGGGGTCAATCTCTTCTCCCAAGTAACAAGCGATAAGACAAGATATACCAGCCTCAAGCTGCACGAGGGGAGGTTTAGACTGGATGTCAGGAAAAACGTCTTCACAGAGAGGGTGGTCAGGCATTGGCACAGGCTGCCCAGGGCAGTGCTGCAATCACCGTCCTCGGAAGTGTTCACAAACCGTGTAGCTGAGGCCCTCAATGACATGGTTTACTGTTGGTCTCGGCAGTCCTAAGGTAATGGTTGAACTTGATGATCTTAAAGATCTTTTCCAACCTAGGTGATTCCGTGATTCTGTGATTCTACAGTTCTTCCGACCGAGCCCAGACCCCGGGCTCACCCTGTGAATCACTTCTTGGCGCAGCAAACCCACAACTCCAGCCGAAGCCGATCCACTCCTTCCGTCTCCGCCCCTGTCAGCCGCCTGAGGGGACGGGCGGGGCGGGGCGGAACGCAGAGGGGAAGGACAAGCACGCAGGCGCAGAGCGCTATGCCATTCTCCCGCCTTGCGGGAGGTTGCGGCGGTGGCAGGGGGTGAGTTGTGGTGTGGGAGGGGTGTGAAGGGACGTGTGGGACAGCGCTCGCTGTCCGCGGGGAGACCTCCGTCACCTCCCGCCTCTTCAGGGGCCATGCCGAAGCATGGCGGTGGCCTGGTCTTCTGTTTGTGTCCTCAATGGCCCAACCGGAGTTTTCCTGTGAGAAATTCGCCCCTTCGTCCGTGGCGTCAAGCCCCCTGACAGCCCTGGAGGAGGTTTCCATCCTTACCCTCGCTGTTTGTGCTGTTCGGAGCCCGGCTGAGCTGCTGGGCGGCTGGGGTTCGCGTATGTGCTGGCGATGTGCCTGACAGTTCCCTGTGCCCATGTGGTTGCCTTTAGCCGACCTCCGCGCTGCCCTGACCTCCCTGCAGTGCCCGGGGCCTTGCTGAGTTGAGTTTGTGACTCCTGACCGTGGGTCCCCGGCTGTGCTCTGCTTGTGTGAGCTACAGGGGCAGGGGGTCCGTAGCACCGCTTCTTCTCTACCCCTCGGTAAGGGGGGTAAGTCAGGGGTGTGTTTTGTTCACCTTCTTTCAAGTGGTATCTTGCAGAGGATCTTGTGTGTAAAAGTGAGTCCTAGAGCTGCTGGGGTGTGTGTGTGTTTGTGTATGGACGGAGTGACTGCACTACAGGGAGGTGTGGGCTGTCCTGTCACATGTAAAGTTTAAAGAAGAAAGGAAGAGTGTTTGCTGGCTTTGTCTTTTTTAGCCAGTGATATGTGATCTGTGGCTAACTAAAGCATTAGGCAAAGGCAAGCAAAAACTTCAATTATCAAGGATATCAAGATTGAAAGTCAGTGTGCTTAAGCTGGGAATGTTAGTAACACCAAAGGCAATCGTTAATACATATATACAAAGTAAAATTCATGCTGTATGAACACATCCTGGGTGCAAACTTATACTTGGTGAATGTAGTTCGGGATTTTTTATAATGACATCTACTTTTTACTCTGTTTTTAGGAAGTATTTAACATTAATTAAAATGTCTTCCACCAACTCTCCAAATGCAAGCGAAACACCCAAAGAGAGAAAACCAGGACTGAGAAGTGTTCAAACAACTATGCTGTTCCGAGCCATGAACCCAGAGCTTTTCATTAAACCTGTAAGAGGCTCATTCTGAGGGAAACTAAACAGCCTTGGAGAGATACGGTTGCTGTAGCATTGTCATTGCTGTTCTGTGTGCATTATATAACCATCTGTTGTTATGTAAACCACTCAGTAATGTAGCTAAAAATACGTTTACTTTATTTCACTCTGTTAGGAGCCCAGAACACTACATTGTTTATTCCAGCTTTTGTTTCACTTCTATATTGTCTAATCCTTTTATACCTAGCCAAGTTACTAACAGAAAGACTGTCTACAGACATATTACCCAAGTAATTTGACAGGTTAAGTAATAGGAGTCCTCTTCAATGTTTAAAAGGGAACAAAACAAAGTGCAGGTCTTCTGGTGGTGGGGGGGTTGTGTGTGGATTTTTGGTACCTTTTCAATATTTTTTGGTTTTGTTGCTTTATAATTAAATTGAGGATACTTAGGTTTTATTTGCACTTGTGGGACCCAGCAAGACTGGGTGAAATTTTAGGCTTGTAATAAAAGCAGATTCTGTGATAAGATATTATGTGTTTTTACACAGAATCACAGAGTGGTTTGAGTTGGAAGGAATCTTAAAGATCATCCTGTTCCAACCTTCCTGTCATGGGCAGAAACTCCTTCCACTAAACCAAGTTGCTTGTCTCAGTAGTGTGTTCAGATGAATTCTGTTAGAAGTTTGTATTTAGTTACCTTTAGTGATAGATTTTGGCCTGTTCACTCATGCTGAAGCAGCATTTGTGACCAGGAAAAGACAGAGCACTGGACAATGCCATGTTCTGTCTCCAGAGAGGCTTCTTTTTCAAAGAGAATTCCTTTTGCTGTCAGAAAATTGAGTCTTCCTTCTTGCTGCTTATCAAAGTCATTTGGATCAGTCTGCTAGAAGGCAATGATGATTCTTGCAGATAACACAACCGTTTACTGTTCACTTTCTTAGCCAAGACAGAAGAATGTTTGTGTTGAACAAAGAAATGTTTTGACTAAAGACAGATACTAATTATTTTTTTCTTCTTGTCAGAACAAGCCTGTGATGGCATTTGGGCTCATAGCAATTACCCTCTGTGTGGCCTACCTTGGTTATTTGCATGCAACAATAGAGAATAAAAAGGACCTCTATGAAGCAATTGACAGTGAGGGGTCCAGGTATATGAGGAGGAAGACTTCCAAGTGGGACTGAGAACACAAGGAAGGAAATCAGCAAATCAATAACAGAACTTTGCCAGGCAACTACTATTTTTTTTCTCTGTCCCTTGAAATAACGGATAAATGTCTCTCTTGCTGTTCAGTCTAATTTAAGTTCCTTTGTAAAATGCCATACCTGTACAAATGAATTGCAATTAAGATATATGTAAACATAAAAGTGACTTTAAGAATTGTTGTCTGCAAACTCCACAGCCTGTCAGAAGACATGAAATTACCTCGGACATGCAGTCAAGACTAGTAAATGCCTTAGCAATGCACATGATAGTTCAACTCATTTCTCTCTTTGCTTTGATTGAGTGAAAACAGGGGTTTGTCTTAATTTTTAAACAGAAGTGTAATACATTGTTTGTGAAAAGAAAAAGTTGATCTCTTGATCTGTTGAAAGTTGACAGGTAACGGTGCAAGTAAAATAATTTTAAGGCAAGAAAGATCTGAAAAAGCAGTCGTTGGAGGGTTGTATTTAATAAAGGAATGTGTAAAATACCGACCAAAATATTCCTTGGATGATACTATACTCTTCCTTACAAACGGAAAAAAAAAACCCAGTAGGTAAGTAGGGAAGAAAAAGTGAAAGGACTGCTTCTGCCAAGGGAAAGGCAGGAAGAACTCAGCTGTGACCTTTCCTGTTTGGCAGCATAGAGCAGATCAGTGAACCTACCAATATGAGCTTGCCAGTTGCTATGTATAACTCCAGGTTAGCCAGAGGTTGTGCAGTGTTCTTGAGTAGTCGTCAGGACCAGTTTATTCAAGCTGCATTCAAAAATTAAGTTTCTCTGTATTGCAAAGTACATTATATAACACTAATTTATTACAGGCTGCTAAACTCAAAATAGGGAATGGAAAGTCTAAAATCAACAATGAAAAGACTGTTCTTACAATGACAAGACTGCATCCACCTGAACAATTCCAGTATTGCCAAACAGCCTTGCATGTGGATGTGAGGCAGCCCATTGGTAGCGGGCTGGTTGGTGCTGCTGTGAGCCTGGCTGCTATGGCATTGCCTTAGCACAAGAGAGGGTTCCCATGAGCACACTGTACAAGTGACTGCTGTCCTATTCTGGCACTAAGGCCTTCTACAAGCTTCTCGAACTGCTTCTGTGTTCCTGACATATCCTAGATGGTACCTTATTAACCAAACTCCAGAGCATGTGTGGGAAAGCACATGCCATGGAAAAGTGCCTTTTTCCCACCATGGACCCTCATTAACATTCTCTGTTGTATTTTTTCATTCAGCTACCTCATATTTACAGCCCCAGTAAGGGCTCCCAAGAAGCTGAGACCTGTTTCTTAATCCTCTTCTGGCCAAAGTAGCTTCTGTCAGGCCAGAGAAGAAAGAACATGCAGTGACATCTGTTTGCCACTCTGGGAATTGCTCTGGGTTATGTTACCAAATGGTTTTGTTATTGAAGATAAGAAAGGTGACACGGCCTTGAGAGCTCTATTCTCTTTATCTCCCTATAAATCCTTCACATTGAACCTGTGATTTTCCTTGTGTTTGTGCTTTATAGTTACCTGTATCCTAAATTCAGCTGGGCCTTGGTTTGGTTACTTCCTGCCTGAGGAGGGAACTGACTTCTACCTTTGAAAAGCTATAGAAACAAAGCCTTTTAGAACATATTCCCCTCTGTGAGCCTAGCTGCCCAACACCAACAAGGTCCCGGGCATGTCTGAAAGCTTGCAGGTGAGGAAACCACTTACCTTTCAATTGGTGAAGGAGTTTCCAAGTGAATCATAGAATTGATCAAATATTCAATACTATCACATGCTGTGCATATCGTGTGGAATATGTTTTGTTTGATAGAATGTGATGAATATCTAGAATCCATCTGTTTTTTTTTTAAAGGGTCACTCAGGATTTTAGCTTCTTTCATTTCATTAAAATGCACAAGTCTGGTATGTTTGCATGAATTAAAATAATTCCAAACCCAGTGCTGCAGTAAGCATGTTAACCTGGTTTTCTGCAGGCATTTAAAATACACACTTCGATCCTTATACCCGCAGATGATTTGAAGTGAGAAAATCCAGTCTCTTATTTTCACATATTTGAGAGTAATGGCTCTCAACATTTTGAATTGTGAAGTGAATATGGATCTGGAAGGATCTGAGGAAAAGGAACTTGGGGAAGTTGGGTGAAAGATAAAGGCTGGGATTGACCTGGGCAGGGTCGAGGCGATGTGTGTGCCAATGGCACTTCATAGAAAAGCTGTCTAAGATAGGGCCTTGTATCTACTGGCTGGAGTCAAGTCCTGTTAACCAGGTTAATTTAGAACTGTCCAGGCTGAAGGAACAGTATTTAAATTTGTCCCTATTATTAAGGAGATTCTCTATTTTTTTGTGTTAGGTGCTGCACAGTTAACTGTCTTAATGCTACAAAAATTATATATAAAAAGGAGATAAAGCAGTGCAAACACAGAGAAGAATGTAATTAATGTGTGTTATAGTATCAATACTGGCATTTGCTGTTGTAAGTAACTGATTTATATCATAAAAACTATGTGTATTGGATTAAAGGGGAAAAAACCCATCCGAACAGAGCTCCATTATAGCAAAATTTGTTGGCTCAGCTCTGAAAGCACAACTCTTTATACACCTGGAGGAGACACAAACAACACCAACACAATTTCTTTTGTTTGGCTTTTCTCAATTTCATCTTCAATATAGTAAGAATTATTGACAGTGGATGATAGGTGGCTTGACAGGAACTGAGAGTCAAAATGATTTCCCAGGCAGAGGCTCTGCCAGGATTTTGCTGATTCCTTACTGTATGTGCTGGCTTTCTCATCTTTACCAAGAACAGCAACAGAATTCTGATTCAAATACCTGAAGCACCAGCTATTATACTGCTCCTAAAATCTTAGCTTACATGGTTTGAATAGGAATTGTTGGCATTCAGCAATAACTAAACAAATATAAAAAAGACACTGAAAAGGCAAAGCCTGCTGTGACACTGCTCAACTATTACCAGGAAAGTTAGCTCTTTGTGTGCAGGGCCGGCCTTGCCTGGTAACTGTTGCTCTGCAGGGAGCTGCATTCAGGCTGGAAAGGGTTACTTCACAAAACCCTCCCTCATCATCTGCCTGCAGCATGTTACCTAGCTGTCAACATGTGTGAATCCTAACCAGAAGGCAAATGTTTCAGCCAACTCGGTAAAAAGTAATGGTCAGTGATTTTTCTCTCTTCACCAGCTTTTGCATGTTTTCTGTAGCAACAGTTAAAAGTGTTTTGCCTGCAAGCAACAGATGTATCAGGAATAGAGTTCTGACATTGTAGCAACCGTATTACAGGAAAACGCCAGAATGCCACAATGATTAGAAGTCCTGATCTGCACTCCTTCGTGTGTTGTGCTGCTTGTTCAAAAATAGTACCACCACCACCTTCCAATGCTACTTTTGATCGGCTTCGGGAGTATAAGCCTTTCATAACACGGTATTACACTCATCATGATATACTGGGTGAGTTTGCTTCTGAAATCTGTTCCTTGCAATCTGAGATTTAGGAAAACACCAAGAGCTGTTGTATCCATCTGTTCTTGACAGTCATGAAGGTGTTCACATCTCCCTAAGAACGAGCTGTGCTTACCTTCTGAATATTAATAAGTCTAGTATATTCAGGGTCAGTTATCCTGTGGTGCATGACAGTGTTCAGACTTGGGCATAGTGGAGCCCAAAAGAGAATTAGCTGTAAGACCATTAGCAAATGTTTTCTAAGCCCCAAGTAGTTTGGAAAGAACTATGTTTGACTTAACATATGCAAAGGTCATTCCCTTATCCTTGAACACAGCACAGGACACAGCTGAGATATTTTATCCGGATTTCTACCTTCTTACACCTGATTCAGCTTCTGACCTTAGATTGAGACTCTGTAGATTCTCTTGAGGTTTGATGTTTTTGTTGGCATGTCACAGTCATAACCTCAATAATAAAGGAAATTGTGGTAGCATTTATACTTTTGAGGATCTAGCAAGAATCTGAAGTATCTTTATATGCTATGCCTAATTGTCAGAGAGGTTTCTGATGGGTAAAGTTTTGTAGAAATCATCTTGCACATTAATTAATGTGCTTTGTGAAGAGCAACATGCTTGGTTTCTATTTCAAATGATATAAATTGGTTATCAGTGTAATGAGAGCCTGGGCAGCGGTATGAGTGCTCACACACATGTGCTCAGAACATGAAGCTTCAGCTCTGCATTACACACATGCAGCGTGAAACACATCGAGAAGGCCAGAGAGTCTCTTTAAATGATTTTCTTTTTACTGCTTAATATAATAGACTGGGGAAAGCTGTGCATTCAGAGCACAACATGCTTGTTGCTAGGCTTTCTGCACTGTTAGACTTCTGTTTTGTTGATTTGAATCAGTAGACTCCTTTGCCCCATCCTGCTGCTGTCTTCCATGTACTTCTTGTGAGTTCTGTGGGAGGACTCTGCCCACCCGTGTGGAGTGGGGAGGAAGACTGGAGTGAAAGAGGGAGGGAAATTTAATCCTCCACTGGCTGTGTGAAAGCTGGATCTCCTGTGGCTCTATTCCTTTTTAATTTTCATTTATAATGACACAGAAAAATGTGACTTTTTGGACCTGTCAAGCACAGAGAATGGGATCCAAAGCAATGCCCAGGCTTGGCACTGAGTAGGAAAGAGGGAGACTGACGTCCCAGTGTTGGGGGAGATGGGGTGTTTGCATTGCAGAAAGGCGTCTTTATCCACTTCCCTTCCACTTCACTTAGACTCCACCCATGTTGCTAAGGGAAGCATCCCTGGTGCTGGCCCTGTGAAGCAGTGTGGCTCACCACCATGCTGCTTTGCCCCACCTTTCTAGGAGAGATCAGCTGTGTCTGCAGTGCTGGGACTGCTTGGACCCTGGCCAGACACAGCAATCCTAGAGACAGAAGCATTCCTTTGTATGAGCCTGGTCTGTTCCAAACCCCTGAAATATTCTGCTGTATCTTCCTGAGAATCTTTTTGGTGTGCCCCAAGAAGGGCATGAACGAATCTGAGAGCATCTTGGGCAAGAGAGTTCTCTGAAAGCCATGGACAACTCTGAGGACACAGGGAGCCTGAGAAGGCACTGACTTGCCTATGGCATCTAAAGGAAGCAAAGCTATCCCCCAAGCTGCTGTGACATTTTGTCACAGACAGAAATGGGTAAATCACTCCCAAGAAAGCTGAGGACTGATCAGCTTGTGCTGTGCAGATGGCCATCAGGACAAGGAGTCAGGAGGGACACCTGCAATGCTCTCCTGTTCTGCAGCCTTGTCTAGGAGGTGAGAGTTGAGTTCAGCACCTTCCTATTATATTTACAGACCTGCACAAGCAATAATAATTGTGGTTTCAGCCTCATGTGAAATGAGGGTGCATGGTTTTTAGCCTTTTGACTTTTAATTCAGGTGTGGAGCCAAGCAAAGGGGTGGGGAGAGAGGCATGGAGTTCTGCACCGTAGTTGTCTGCTGTGCATGATCAGCTTGTGTTGACTGTGCAGAGATTGGAGCACACGTTGAACAAGAAAAACATGAAAAGAAGGAGGCAGAGGTACGAGAGCGCATTGAAAAAATGAAAGCTGAAATTTGGTCCCAGGTAAATTAAATTATTCTCCCATCATTTAAATAATGATTATCCTTTGGAATAATTGCTACAGTATAAAGACAGTTAATAAAGAACTGCTTTAGAGCTGTCATTAGTTTCGGGTCCTCCTTTGTTCACAGATTCCTGTGTGCACAGACTTCTCCCATTTCTGATCACAACTAGGCATACTTTGAATTAGTAACAGATTTTACATCTGGTCTGAAAATGGCCTCTAAAGCACACAGAAGTTATCGGTTGTTAAAGCTGTTCCCCACAGTGCTATGTAAGATTGACATGTATGTTAGATATATGTATCGTGCTTATAGCTGTGACAGCTCAGTGCTATTGTGAGGACACATTTGAACAGGAATCACTGCAATAAAATTGCCAAATGGGCTGCAATGTATTTTGCTACCTGGTTTTAAATTTAACTTGCTCTGATTTCTTAAATAGCAAATAGAGAACTATTGTTTATGTAACCGCTGCTTCTTCTTAATAGGATGTTAACAGAATGTCAGCAGTTAATACTTAAACAATAACTTGTTTTAAAGGCTGAAACACTCAAGGAAGATGCAGTGGAAAAAGCCCTCAACGAGGCAGCCACTAAACACAGTGCATTTGTACACGACCTTCAAAAACACTTTGAAAAGAAATTAAGGGTATGAACCAGTTTGTTTTTATTACCATGGAAATAGCCAGCAGGATAGAAGCATGTGTTTAACAACCAAGAATGTCATTCTGTGTAAAAAAACCCCCACATATCTTTTTAAATGCTTGCTATAACCAGAACCTCCATTCATCTGAGATTTGAACTGCAGTGTCAGGAGAAGTACTCAGACTGACATATGACTGCTTTTGTGCTAGATGAGATGTGAGCTTGAGTTAACTACATTTTGAATTCACTTTCAGCATGTTTCACTTTTCTTTTTATTAACTGAATGAAGATTTTGAACTTTGTTGAAAATTCCTTGTTAGGCCTTGATTCAGCCAACCCCTGAACTGATCTGGTGCGTTTCTTAGAGGCAGTTAAATACGAGCTTAACTTTAAATCTGTCCTCAAGTTTCATGTCCGTGAAAGCTACAAAGGTGTTTAATTGATTTGTTGAGCCTGCTGAATGGAGTGGAAGGGAAGGAAAACTGCCAGCATATGCATATTCCTAAATGAAGCACGCTAACTCTAGCCTTGAATTTAGCACATGTTTTATATGGCTTTTTGGATATCTGAGAAAAGGCTCAGAGATATACAGAGAAAGGAAGGCAACTGCCTTCTGGATCTGAGCCTTTCGGCTTTCTGCACCACTTCACAGGGCTTTTTGCTGCTGGAGCATCCAAGCACTCCTCAGTCAGGCATTACGCAGTCCGTCTAACGCTTGTCATCCTTAGTCTTGCAGCCTCCCACCGGCAGATGAAAGGCACATAGAGAATTGCTGGAGTGTTTTGCTTTGGAATTTTATTTTATACAAGTTTCTAAATAGCTATCTGTTTATACTACAGGCAGTCAAAGCAATGTGCTTGGCATCTTAAGAGGAAAAGCAGGGAGGTTTACAGTGGTCTTAAGTTTCTGGTAGAGTTCATTCCATTTTATGGAGTTGTTTTCCAAGGGAGCTCTGCCTTTTGCTGTCAAAGCATCTGGCAACAATAGTTGCCAGAAGCTTAGTTCCTTGTGATTAACTATTCATTTACTTGCTATTATAGATCTTTTTAGACTATTTGTGTTAGTCTGTTATTATAGTCTATTACAGATCTTCATAGACCTGAGTGCTCAGGATTTGAACATGTAATATGTCTTGGCAACATGGGCTCCAGTGACTGAGGAAAAGGGAGCAGATACAGAATACTACAGCTGAAACAAAAGAGGAGGCAGATATAACTGAAGTAATAGCGAGATGTTTGAGATTTGGTGGGGTTTGTTTCTTGCAGTTCATTTTAAGAGGTATGTTAAGAGTGCTCACTAGCAGTTAGCTGCAGAGAGAATGGCAGAAAATTTACTCAACTCCTGTCTAAGCAAACAGATAGTGGCAGCTAACAAAGCATATCACTGAGATACTGAAGTGAGGTTTTTACCTGTCAGGAAGGTCAAAGACAACTGCTCTTAGCTGATAGCCTCAGGAATGGCTTTTTTGCAGCAGTACTGATATGGCCACCACCATTCATGGTCAAATGATTTTAGTTAGGCTTCCTGTAGGCATGTGAGCCTGTGAAGAAAATACACCAGGGAACTTTTTGTGCCTTATGTAGAAAACATGGGTGATGTAGATGTGGAATGATGTTACAATAAGTCACTGTAATTGCCCCATAATATGTTTCTGAAGTCTGTTCTGCTGGGCGTTGCTGGGGATTGTTTAAAGACAACTGAGCAAAAAGCTGTTTTCACTACTTACATCTACTTGTAACTTTGCTTAAGGAAGAGGTGAGGAAGGCAGAGGCAGAGATACAGCAGTACATGGAAGAACGGCAGAAGAGAGAGGCAGAAGCTGCAGAGCAACGCATGGCTCACAGACTTCAGAGGATCCTCATGGAGTGTGCCCAGGACAAGATACGAGCTGTGGCCAAAGCCAGAAAACAGGAGAGAGAGGCAGCCTTTCAGGAAGCAGCCACTCTGCACAGGTGCTCTTAGTGTTTCCTCTGACTTGGCTGGCAAAAATGCTGTAAGATCAATAGAAAAATAGGAAAAGATCAACAGACCCTTCAGAAAGAAAAACATATTTGGAAATGACAAGTGACCAGCAAGACTTGCAGGCTCACTCTCTCTCAATGATGCACCAAATAATAACCAAACATATTTTGTTCCTAAAAGCAAGTTTCACAAAGCCAGCCAAGGATCCAAAAGTTTTGGGGTTTGTAGCTGATTTAGAGTCATCAGAAGTAAAGATCTCAGGGTCTATTGCACCATTGATGACATCTGTGGAAAACTGAGATCTGCAGGGCACAGGAGATTCTATCTGTATAGATTAAACATTGTAAATTAAATAGCTTTGATGTCAAAATAATAGCACACCCCTCTCCCTTGAGAGTAGAATACATTTCATTTTTTGACAACATAGACAACAAAATATCACTATCACAATGAAAAGATCAGTTCAGGTGTGTTCCTTTGTCAAATGTTTCTCATTTTCTGAGCAGTCACACTTAAGTTTTGATCCATTATTTAATACCTTTGTTTTCACTATTAAAACATGCCCTTTCTGCCAAAGATAAATGACATTCTACATAAACTTAACTGGTCACTTTAACTTCTCATATTAGCAGAGTTCTGCAAAAATATCTCCAGCAAAGTGGAGGGAGCACGAACAGAGGGCAGAAATTGTTTTCTCTACATCAAAGTATTTGGCTCAGTAACCTTTATGGATGCCTGATGCACCATTTTTTGTGTATCCCTGAGCCAGCTCTGGTGAATAGCACCCATAATGTTTTGACTACATAATATAAATTATATTATTTATTACTGACATGCTAGCACAAATATGTTCTCAGTAACTTTTAAACAAAATTATGGATGAGTCTGTAGTCTAGAAATCAGTTGTCAGATTTGACTTCAAGGCAGCATTTTAACCTGGGGGCAGAATTGTCAAAGTCTATTTGAAAATCAGTGTGTACTTAATTCTCTTAAAGAAAGCATTCAGGTCTCTCTCTTAGAGAAAGACCTGAATGAAGAGTGAAATACTGTTCCTTTATATTTTCCATTTGGAAGCAAGCATCATGAGATTATTGCTAGATGTGACACACACAGAAATAGAATCTTCTGCAGCTGCCTTTCTCTGCGTCATCAGTAGACTTCTTTTACCCTATTTTATTTCAGATGTCCTATATCAAGTTCTGATTTCACGTATATTTATAGTTGAATAAGAGAGTTTTTACAACAACCTAAATAGACTTAAACTGTTTTTTTCAATAATCTTTAGTAACATGTGTTCCCAACAAATCTTTTCTTCATTTTCTTTTTTAAATAGAAAGAGCTTAGAACAACTCAAAGAAGAAATTAGGTTAGCTGAGGAACAATATCATAAGAGTATAGAGCAATTAAAAAAAGAAAAAGATCGTGAGATTCATATTGTCCGGAGTATCATACAAAAGGAGAGTGAGACTGAAACTGAAAAACAGCCTGCAGAAGCAGAGACTTTACAGGTTTGTGAGCTGGAAAAAGTTATGGTTATGCTGAAAGCAGCAGAAGAACAGGTAAAGAGTCTCACACAAGAACTGGAGAAGGTGACAGAATGGAAGGATATCCTGGAAAATGAAATACAAGCAACAAGACAAACCTTTCAAAAGTATATTGATGCCACATTTCCTAGCCTGTCCCCTGGACAAGCAGATTTTATTTTGCCATTCAGGGAAGCATTTCAGCAGAAGGACACACCAGAAGCATCAGAGGACAATGACAGTATAGGAGAACTAGTATCAGAAATGTGAGATTCACAACCATGGGTAAACAGAACTACAAACAGGAAATACTGAAAAATAAAGTCATTTCTGCTCACTGAATTACATTATTGTGGTTAGAGCGATACAGAGAAAAATGACTACCACTGTATTAAACAATTAGTGAGCCATGCTGAGAAATTATCCATTAATTTTTGTTTTGCAAATGCTAGGGCAGAGGTTGGAACATGTAACGCTTGAGGAGCTTCCCACTGAGTCCTTGAGAAGGAAAAAGGCAGTAAAATCTAAGCAGAAAATCTCAGTCAAGCAGGAGCGCTTGGACTTTGAGGACTGTTGGCTCTGCCCCTGAATAGTCAGGTGTGGAATAAGACAGACAGGCTTTGAACAACCACAGCTCAGGTTCTGAGATTTACAGGGTGGTTATTCAATGCAATGGTGTGTGTGTCTTGTCCCTGCAAGTGAGTGGCTACATGATCTGAAAACTCACCTGGCTCAAGAGACGGCTTTTGAGCAAAAAGTGTGTGCCAGCAGGCATGCAAAATAGTTTTCCCCTGGGAGGACTCAAGTTTATCTATTCACACATGCTTGAAGCCTGCATGGCTTTAGGTCAGCCTCAGTACACTGATTTGTTCTGAGATTCTGCCTGCCTAAGCAGCTGATTTGCCTTCACTGTGTAATAAGACTTCCTACAGCATTTGCTTAATATTCCCTAAAGCTTTATGTCTGTCTTGTTACCTGTTCATCTAAAAACACTGCACAGCATCTTGAGTGTAGCTGAAGAATGTAAAGGAGCTGGTATTTACTGTAGGTGATATAAAGTATAATATGCTGAAGGAAACTGTCTATAGGTATCTCATTTAAAGGACTGTTTAAGAGAGCAATCTGTGCAGCCATCTTTTCCTCATGCTCAAAACCAACCCCAGAAAACCAAAAAGCAGAATAATCTCATAGATATCCATCACTCTACCAAACTAAGAAGTGGAGACAAGTGAAGTCACTGGTTTCTTGTGAAACAGTTTAATTCATATAGAATATTTTGAGCAGATATTTGGCAGGCTCTGGCACTATTTCTGACCTAAGTACCTGTAAAACCTTACTCCACTGAATCATGGAAACTCTTGCTGTGGAGAGCTGATGCTCCCTGTGCATTTTCCCTCTTAGGTTTGCAATGAAAAGAACCTGAACTTCATGTTCATGGTTGTTTAATCAAATGGATAAACTGCTCACAACCAAAGACAAAACTTGTGTTTGCATCTTAAAAGCCCATCAACAGTCTGAATTATTCCATAAGATCCATAAACCATTTTCTAAAGAAAGCATTTACATATGCATTAAGCATAAAAGTCTTTTGAAACTACAGGAGTAAAATACTGGAACTAAAGTACTAGCAGCAGCATCATGCAGTACCTAAAGCTGGTGAACACTCTGTTGGGTTAGCTGGTTAAAGGCTCACCTCAGTACACACTGAGGAGCCCAGAGGCACAGATGCAGCTGGGGGAATCCTAGCAAGCCAGTCAGAGGAATAAGTCTCCAATCCAGCCTCTCCCAGGTCATCCCAGGAGGGTGTTAGCTCCATGGACTGGGAGTGAGACCCTGCACCACAAGTCAATTGGAGAGGCTTTCTGGAGAACCTTGCAGACTAAGGATGGATACATCCTGGAGGTATAGGATTCCTCATGGGATGCAGCGAAGAGTATCTTGAGATTGTACAGAGGTTTAGTATGGAATGTTTAGGGAAGGAACCAAATGTGGAAAGGGGGAGCAAGGTGTTTAGGGGAAGAATAAGTAGTAAAAGAGAGGGATAAGCAGATAAAGGGGCTGGTTACATGTAAACAGGGGCTGCTGATAGATGACAGTGCCCTGTGCCTGATCAGCACCGTCTGTCCTGTCTTCTCATTGAACTCCTTTTCTAACTTTTCGTGGGTGCAGGGCTTTCTCTGCGTGTATGTGTGTGTGGGTATGCATGGGGGTCTACATGCCAGCAGCTGGAGTTGGAACACAGATGACAAGGGCTGAGGGCTTAGGGTGCCAGCAATTGAGAGACTGGAGTGCATATTATCTGAGTATGTATGTCAGTGCGTAATCACTGTAAATATCAAGACAGGCTAGCTAACAGCTAGGCTAAAGTGTGGGAGCCAGGGGACAAGTGGCCACAAATCTAAGATACGGGGGAGAACAGAACATCTAAGATTTTGCTACTTAAGGGACCAAGTAGTAGAAGCCAGGGACTGGAGAGGCTGTGAGGTCTGAAGGTTGGCTGCTGGTAAGGTTATAAGTCTGGACCAGCCACCAGGCATTCTGTTTGCATTCGTTGTTTCTGTGAATGAAGCAAGATGACGGGCAATTCTGCATCTTTCATGTCAGAAAACCTACGTGATATTGAAGTGCTTCAACTCCCCTTGAACAAACAGCTCTGATTCTCTTGCAGTGATAGATTCTGATTCTATGATTCTATACGTAGGGTGTTTTTTTTTTGTTCTCCTCTACTAGGAAGGATATAATAATCATATACTTCTGCAAGCTTTACTCTAGCATTTGTTTCAGAAGAAAAAAGAAGTCTACCTGTCTCACAGAGTTAGCCTGCTTTATATCTGGGATACAATGGCAGTGACTGATGCAGATCATGGCTGTCTACAGGGATAAGTGTTCCTGTAGTGGACCTTAGTCACATCCAGACATCCAGATAAGATGACGGGCACCTGTGAGTGCACATCCCAGGCTCCTCCAGACCTACAGCCTTGGGGGCATGGTTGGAGACAGGCAGCAGGCCTTCAAGATCTGGTCAGCTGTACCATACATATACATACTACAGGCATGCTCTGGTGTGAGCTTACTCACCTGTGCATGCACAGCACATACTGCATGCAACAGTCTGTCAGACACTGGCATTGCTTCTTATTGCCTTTTGGAAAAGGAAAACTATTTTGATTGACTGCTTTCAAATGCCAAGGTGAAGTTG
>JAVHNF010020692.1:1031-34393 GCA_034783455.1 Micropsitta finschii | reverse complement strand
GCACCTTGAGTTCTTAAGTAATGGAATACTAGAAAATTAATAATTAATGCCAAACAAAATCATTCATTTCCATTGAAATGAAATCTTTCGATATGTTGAGAGACTCTAATCTTCACCATATTCTAATAACTACTTTCAATACCTGTTAAAATTAGATATTTAAATGCGAAGCAAGGTTTTCCTTCAGCAAAGACGCTTTCTTGGTTAGATGCTTCCAAGAGAGTGAAGTGACCATCATCAATTGCTATGCAAACAGCCTTGTTACTACACAGACTGGTACGTGAGATAAAAGCATAATTCTGCTTTCATCTTATTCTTTCCTTCCCTCCTATGATCATCTGGGTTCCAAATTTAATGAGAAAATTTAATTTGAAAAGGCCAAAGGGAGAGGACACCTCCTGATGTACCCGTAGCTTTCATAGGTGTCTGGAGATTTCTTGGTCATCAGAAGAGGTTCACGGAGATTTGAGTAAATGACTGGAGATTCAACTGCTGTGCTCTTCATTTACCATGCAATAAAGCTGGATCTCAGTCAAGTTCTGGCTAAACGTGGAGTAAAGAAAAAAGAATGCCTTCGTATCATCATTGCAAGTTGCTAAGGCACTGCACAGAATATTGTGATTTTGGAGATAAAGTGTGATTATTTTGTTATATATTGAGTTCTTTTCCAAGGAAGACAGGAATATATTTAATATTTAATATAGTAGTCAGTACAATTAGCTTTTCTTTTATTCCTTGTGTAGAAAAATCATACCTATATATTTGAGGACCATTACCAAGGAACAGCAAGTCAGCAATGACTGCTCTTCTGATCAACTGCTTTGTTATTTTATTGATCTGTTTACTTTTCGAGACAATTGTTGGTGAATAAGGAATCCTTGTTAAAAGGCAGATAACACAAAGACTTCCCAGAATTAACATGAATTTATGCATAGTGCTGAAAACAAAATATTTCAATGTGGAAAAAAAAAAATAATAGCAAATAGTAATATGACTTCAAATTACACAGCATGAGCCCATCACTTGAACTGCATCAGGAAAGAGGCTGGCTGCCCACATCATTCTGTGATGCTATTAAATCTAATAAGAATAATTGCAAGTCTAGGAATGCTTCCAAATAAATTTGCGTAATGATCTTAAACTCTAAGGAAGAGATGTCCACCTATTGCTTAATTATTTAATCTGGTAAAGGACATGTGCACACTGTAGCAGCTTATCTGCCCATCAGTACAACTCAGCAGGAATGTAACTCTCTCCGATTGCTCTGTGCTGCTTTCCCTTTTGGATGATGAATCCAGACAAGGTCTGTTAGAGCCTGCTAGGACACTGTACCTGCTCAGTGGGGCAGTCGCCATCTCATCCTATAATTCAGCTGCCCTGAGAGATTAGCTTCACTGGAAGAATAAAATAGTTCACAAACAGCAAAACACCTTAACTGTGTGGGGCTAGAGCTGTCGCAGTCCTGTAGCTTCACTGATGGCTGAGGTGAACATGTGTCCAACCTCACTGCACTGGGAGCTGATGCAACAGCACTCATTCTGACTTAGCTCATCTGTAATCATGTTTGGAATCATGACAACACTTTCAGATTTTTGTATATGGCATATGCCCATCTGCAAGGAATATATATATATATTTTTAAGTAAACAAAAACCCACACCATGACTCTAGATCACTCAGCAGTGAGCACAAATGTCATATTCGGTAATGTTCATACTACATCCCTACCACTCACCTCAACAAGCCTCACTCCTGCAGTGCTCCTCTAAGCCCTGCAAGCTACGTCCACAGTCTCCTCCAACTCTCTGTCTCAGATCTGACTTCATATGCTGGCACCCTATGTCATTTCTCATCCCCTACACATCCTCTCACAGATGCTTCTTCACGTGTCTCTCACCTGTCTCTGGGCCACTGAACAGACATGAGGCAGTGCATGTCATGACAGGTTCAAATGCACAACAAACTCCTGGTTCCCAAACACACTTCTGGCCAACTCTTGACTGGCTGGCTGGAAATTCCCAGAAGAAGTAAGGGCTCAGCCCCCCTGTGTCCCCCACAGCTGGGTATTACTGGGTCACTACCTGCTGCCAAGTCCTGCAGAGCCTCAAGGAAGATGTTGCTGCCAAATTGCTAGAGTGTGGCTCCTGAGCTGAAAAGCATAAGGGACTTACACAGTGAGCAACAGTCTCCTTATGGAAACTTTCTTTTCTTTAGGCACCCTCCTTGAAGTTACAGGCAAATTGTAAATTATCCCCAAACCAAGCACTGCAAAGCCCAGAAATTCACAGCTGTACACTGTATGTTGAGGTACAATTATGTTGATGTATTTGACAAATGCCTAGTAACAGAAGTGCAACCATAGCATCCAGACTGCCCAAAGAAGGCCCTGAAGCAATGCTAGCCAGTAACTCTATAACAATGATATGGACATCGCTGTGTCAGTATAGGGCAGGTGACAGAGGGGATTACTGTGACTACCTCAAAAAACCCACAACAGCATTGCTTCAGTGTAATCTCTGCCTGGACCTATCTATGATCACAGAAGCTGGACCATGAAGCTCTATTTTAATATGGTCTCACTGAAAGGCATTCTTCTATCCACTTCCTCTTGTTTATTATTCTTTTAAATATCTGATAAGATACTTTTCAGCTGTGGCTATTCACTTTCTGTTTGCGTAGGTCTTGGGTTCATCACAAGCTACAAGGTCAGCATTAATCTAAACAATGGTTGGTTACAGGCGATTTTGCCAAGTGGAAAACACTCCAAAGGCTAGATTGTTATCATCAATAGGGCAACGAACAGGCAGGAGAAACAAGTCCTACATACACATGTATAGATGAAGCAGAGCTACTCAGATGCCAGGTCATGGGTGTAGCACATGCACTAATTAGAACCCACAGCTTCTGCTCAGAGAATGTTAAGAAGGAAAAGTAGGGAGAGGAGAAGAAGAAGCCTCCCTTCTGCCCCAAGACATCAGCATGACCAGCCAGCTAGGCACCTGTGAGAAGGATGGAGAAGCCATCTAGCAGGTGCAGGAAGCTATCTACCTGCTACCTGCAGAGCATATTTAAGACAATGAAAGAGCTTGCAAAGGACACCTTTTCCAGCTGTGCCCCAAGCTGTCATCCAGACCACAGAAGGATCTTTTATGGACAATATACTGACAACATGCTCTGAAGAAAACTCAAAATCAAAGAATCCCAAAACTCAGTAAAACAAGCGAAATAGTAAGTCTGCATGAAAACTTTAAAAGTAATTTCTTTGAGGGCTGCTGACTGATAGCAAACACAAGAGAGGAAAGCTCCACTGGTTTGTCATTTTATAATATTATACCTGTATTTACAGTTTATCATCTGTAGAGCCAAAACCTTCAAAAATATACTGCCTGAACCTGGAAAGCATGCAGCTTATCTCTCATCCTTTACATTCCCTTCTTCAAAACACAGCCCTTCCTGCAATCTCACCAGCAGTGACTCACACCAATCTAATGAAAAAATTAAAATCCCAGAGGTAAAAGAAAACAACCAAAACAAACCCAACTACTAATCAAGCCTTGCTTATGCAAGCAATTTCATAACCCTGTTTCACACAAATCTGTTTTCTGTAGGTCATCTATCCATGAGATACACTGTGATTCTCCTTGCCTACATGAATGTGTCTCAGATGGGGACAAAGCATGCTGAAGACTGTAGCACTAAAACCCATCCATTACCATTAATGGAACAAGCTGCAAGTGATATTGGTTTCTCCAGGTTTTGTTTGACCTCTGGATTGGCAGATCAGCCTTTTCAGAGTCCAAACTCTTTGCAAAGGGAAGGTAGATAGAAATACTGGCAGTACAGGCAGCCCAGCCAAAGAGCGTTCACCCTGATTCAGGAAAACAGCAGCTCAAGAGGATAAATCTCTATGGCAATGTAACTGTTGGTCTCTCTAAGAAGAATGGTAGCCAGCACTTTTCTGTGACTTATTTTGCGATAGAGACACAAATAAACTGAGTAATTGCTTTCCTCAGCCCAATATTCATGGTTTGTAGCAACTGCTACGTTAAGTGAGATTTGATCTGGAGGCCTTCAAGGGAACCGTTCCTAATTCTCTCATTAAACACCTCTGAGATATCCTGTTCTTTTACAAACACCTGAAGTAAAAATATTTACAATATGAGTTAACTGGTATTATGCACCGTGATTGTGCAGTAACCTTGGGCTGACAATCCATATTGTGTTTTTTTAAGTCCCATTTTGTTCATCACACAATGGTCTGATGGCTCAGCTGCAACTAAGCAGCACACCACAAAGCTGAGGAAAAGTGCAGGCACTCAGAACTGAATCTTTGGACATTGCCACGCCACCGCCCAGATATCAAGGCCAGTTATCCAGTCCCTCTCAGTCAGACCAGCAGCTAACAGTTCCAAAAGATCTTCTGCGGATGGCAGGGTTGAGGGGAAGTCATCATGACTTCAGCCATCATGACACGTGCAGTATAGCAGCTGCCAACAAAAAGCTTTACAACCATGGAAAATTTTTATATGTTAAGATAAGCCTTTAAAGCAGTCAAGGATGAGAACTGACCTCTCACAACATCAAAGCTGTTGTATTTGGGGTGATTGCTTTGAAATGGTGAATTTTGAAGAGAAAAAGGTGAGGGGCTAATTCAATCTGTATTACAAGTGGTTTGCTACTCTTCACTTCTGCAGCTATACCCATCTTCGCTTGCTTCTAGCACACTCACTAAAGCAGATTTCATGCAAGGATATTTAATCCTGTCCATCAAGAACAAGGTTAATGAGGGAAGCAAGATTAGGTATTTCAAAAGACGTGTGATAACTCCCTTCTGTTGTCATAACGAAGAAAAGTACTTTAAATCAACACCACTAAACTGAATTCAGATTTAAGGAGTCCTCCCTGAAGAAGAATCATACACACACACGCACGCACCCCAACTCTCTGGTTACAAGATGGGCTATGCCATGTCTATACATTGCCTTCCCTTACCAACCAGATTAACTTTACTGACTTGATGCTTAATTATTATGGCAACAAGCTCCATTCTTACTGTTTATAAGTTTTTTAAAAAGGTCATCAAGAAAACGGAAATAAAAGCTAGTTTTCTGAACTATTTTTGTGGCCTACAGAACCCATAAAGGTGCTGGGAGAAAAACAACAAGAAATGCAACAGGAAGGGAAGACAAAACCAAAAAATCCCAAACAAAGGGAGGACAGGCCTGTGGCTGTGCCAAGGGTACCTATATTCTTCTCAGCTCTGCCATAAACTTCCTTGGTGATCTTGGATATGGACTGGGTCTCCCACTATTGTTTGCTCTTTGGAAAGCCTCTCCTCCAGCAATCTGAACCTGACCTTACATTTTTTATGCTAGAGGCTGTTTTGTTGTTGGGGTTTTTTTTGCCTTTTTTGTTAGTTTTGGTTTGTTTGTGTGTTTGTTTTTTAATCCCAGGAAGAGGTCATGGATAATTTCTTCAAAAAGAGTTAAGACACAAAAGTGAGCTTAATGTTTTTAAAAAGTACAGGATTTGCAGGCAGATGGTTGAAGGATTTCATCATCACCTGGCAGAAAAACCTCTATCCCAGCTGTGTAGCTGTGAAGATACCAGAGTCAAAAGTGCATGTCCAATCTGCAGTACCCCAAAAAGCATTGGTCTGGCTTTCTTCAAGTCTACTCCATAGCTCTGACCTGAAATCTGAAACACATTATGTCAGAGAACTACAAGATCACACATAATATTCCTGTTCAAGTCACTCAAAGCTGATATTTCTTTGACAGCACCCTGATTCCACCTGCACAGAGTCCTTCTTAATCCCACAAGAAACACAACAGCAAGTTTGTAAAGTAAGCAAAGAGCTGGCTATGTGGTGGCCAATTTCTTGTTCAGAGGTTTGTCTGGGAAGAATTCCAACTCACGTGATGCTTGAGACCCATCTTATCATTAAAAGGAAATATCATTTAGCAGTATTTTACATTTCAAGACAAGAAATAGCTAACTAAATATCAACATTTTAAAATAAAACAACAGCATTTCCTCTGATTCACCTGAGTTACTTGTAGGTAGCTTGTATCACTTGTTCTTTCACATAGAGTTCTCAGAAAATGATTTGATACTATTTTAGAAATTAAAATAATGGCTAGTTTTACGCCATCATTTGAATTAGGTCTGTGTGAGCAAACTACTGCATTTCCTGAACAGCACAAATATTATCCTTATGAATGAATCAAATATTTCCAAATATGGATTGGAAAATATTCAGCTACCAGATATTTGGAAGAGCAAGCACCAAAACAGGCTCAGAAGTCCAATACAGATGTCTAGGACTCAAGAAAGCATTCCAGCCAATCAGACGCTGGACTTAGAGTCAGTCATCGCTCTGAGTCACCCATTTCATTGCTATTCTTCACTTATTTTGGGTGCGGACTGAAAACAGTTGATCTTAGTTCCTGAAAACTCTGTGTTGTGAATTTCCCACACCCCAAAGCAAAAGAAATAGAGAAAATAAATAAATAAATTGCAGTTCCCCTCCGTAATGAGCCTGTTCCCTTTTAAGCATCAACTTCTTTTCTACCTCCCCTATTGCTGCTGCTGTACACAGCAAACGCTTGCTGCCAACCACTACTGTCCATCTTCTAAGCTTTCCAAGTTCCTGCTTCTCTGCTGTACTCAGAATTATTTATTGCAGGGTTTTGTACGGGTGCCTAAGACCATAGACTTTGAGGCCTTGCATCTGTTAACCATGCTCTTCCATTAAGGTTCCCACAACAAACAAAAGCCTCCAAAATCTCCTTTCTTCCTCCTCTTTTCATAACGATGCCCTTCATTCTCTGCCCATCATAACTCATACTTTATCCATCTTATTTCCATTGTAAGTTCAAAATCTCAGCATTCCAAACCAACACCCAAACAAAAGACTCTCCAGATATGACTGCCATCTCAAATCAATTCTAAGGGTATTCATCCTTCACATTAATATCTCTATTATATTATCCTTCTATTCAATTCAAAGAATACACTGATGACATGCTTCCACAGTTTACAGCAGTGGTGTTGGGAAGAGAAAAACACCACTCTCATAGTTAGCCAAGAGAATTGTGTTTTTCAAGCTCCTTAAAACTTAAATCCTAAGCAAGAGGCACAAGGAGCATCTTTTTTGTTACATGTGTATTCTGTACATAACACAGAAGTGCCTGACACACCCGCAAGGTGCTGCCAGAATGAAGTCATCATCAGACAAAATCAAATTCAGTGTTAGAAGGATAACATTTCCATTGGAGAAAATAAGAACTGCACCTGCATTTAGCCCTCTCTGAATCACATTACTTTGAAACAAATGGAGAACACAAAGAGCACTTGCCTCTTAAGAAAAGCATCAGGTCCCACAAACCATCAGCAACCAAGCATTAGTTATCATAATCATTCATTTTAAGATTCAAGGTTGGTTGGTTTTGGTTTCGTTTTTGTTTTTTTAATTAAGGGATGGACAGTTTGGGTTTTAGCAAACTAGCCAGAAGTTTTAATAAAAGAGTCTAATAACTGTTTGCCAGGAATCTCCATGTTTAAAGTGGTTGAGTGGACTCATGAAAACATTTTTGTATTATACTTAAAATAACCAAACCCCTGCTATAACATGCTGAACATGAGCAAGATTATGCAATAACACATCAATACAGATGATGCTGTGCTGACAAGTAAACTCAACTTGCCCTTTTCTTAATACTTTCAGAAATGCTTAACACATTCCAGGCTGTTCAGTCATGCATGTGAACTACAATTGGTTACACTAAAACCATAAAGAAACATATGCAGCCTCCAAAAAACACAGCATGTTTCATGATTCATTCTCAGATATCAAAACTCATTTTGGTTTTTGCCTTTTCCTACTGTTTGCATCTTCAGATAAAGCCCTTCACAGTCAGGATTCTTCCATTAATTGTTTTGCACTCCTAATAAAGCCTTCTGGCACTGTATCAACATCAACATCGCAAAACAAATAATAGAAAGTGCTAATTATAGGCATGTTTATCAGATCCCTGAGTCCAACATCCATTAACCATAGTTTTCTATGACACTGTCAATATCTCCTCGTAGGCAGCCAAAATGATGTCACAGAGATGCTGCAAAGACCACGTCATGAATTACTGCTGCTCATGCACACAGCTAATGTTTTGAGAACACAGAATTCAAGTCAAAACTCCAGCACGGGCACATGTGAATGAGTGACACATGGCTCATGAAGCTACTCTGTGTTGTAAATGCCTCATGGTTAGCACCCAGTAGTGAAGCACTGATTTATTCTGGTTTTCAGTCTGTACTCTGGATAAAAAGCAAACCTTGAGTAAATGATTATAGAGAGTTTTCTGGACTCTCTATAATTTCTCTCCCTAGCAAAGGAGTGCACATAACTTATGCTGAGAATGGATGCACTGTTCCAGAACACACTAGCAAAAATACACTTCCCTGTTTATGGACTGTGTTACTGTCATTAAATGGAAAAAATGCTGAAATATCATGAAGTATCCAAACTTTCCTGAAATGCCACCTGTCAGATGATCTCAGAAACAGTTTTAGGTTGGCCATACATTATGTCCTATATATTTCAAGTATTCAAATTGCTGACCTGTTCTGAACTAGAAGAAAAATTATTAGTTAAGCCAAACCTTCATCCTATCGTAGTTTAACATACAGTTTTAATATATTAACTGTACTTCTACATTTTAATGTGCTCTTTAATTCACATTTCCAGTACCAGCCAATAAGATTTAGCTTCTCTATGCAAGTTACATTTTCATTCCTGCCAAACTGTAAGTTATTAAAGGATTTTACTCAAAAAATCAAAAATCCTGCTCATCTCTCTGTAAGAAAGTCAAAAAGAATACTTTTCATTCAAAAAGAAAGTTGTAAAAAGTGACAGCCCATGGA
Source organism: Micropsitta finschii (assembly GCA_034783455.1). Taxonomy (NCBI): domain Eukaryota; kingdom Metazoa; phylum Chordata; class Aves; order Psittaciformes; family Psittacidae; genus Micropsitta; species Micropsitta finschii. Next base: position 25,468 of record JAVHNF010020692.1, on the reverse strand, counting down.
CTATTGCATAAACTGTTTTAAAACTTTTCAAACGGTATTGTGAATGCTTTTTTCAAGGTATGATGAGTGCTGTTGTCTACTACAACTTTTATATTGTATGTTTACCATAAACTCTCCAGCAATTAAGTCAGAACTTGATTCAATTCCTGCTGAAGTAAATACAGATTATTTCTGAAGACAAGATAGCTTTCTAAACACTTGAAAATATTTCACCATATTCCCAATGGGCAGGCTAAGCAATAATGAGCTCCAATTTTAGCAAGAAAGATTTGATCTTGGTATTAGGAAAAACTCCAAAGTTAAGGCTAGTGAAACATCAGAGTAGACTGCCTGTGGAGGTCATCGGATATTTGTCACAGTAGGCACTGAAGATGAACCTCCATCAGGATTCATTGTCCTTAGTGCCTTCAAAGAGATGGACCTGATGGCCTCCAGTAGCTGGTATCCAATCTTTCTATAAAGCTATGACCCCAAGAAGCCTGTTTGCAAATAGAATCAACACAGCAAATTTCTTACAGATTTCAGTCCTACTACCCCCATTGCTTCCCTGCGCAGTCAACTCTCTTCTCAGTGTTAAGTGGCTTTGCTTCACGTGTTTCCCACACCATTCCATGCTGAGCTAACCAAGTGACAGCCCAATCTCTGACCAGTCTGGAGCTGCCTGTTAGCATCACCACTGACCAGATGACTGCTACCTCTGGGAATTCAGAAAGTACAGGATTATAACCCCCTTTTCAATGGAGGCATTCTTTTGACTCTCCTTTCTATACCTAGCTACTAGGGGTGTGGGGTAATGTTTCTTCAGGAAATACCATCTCTATTCCTGGTAGCCATCCAGCGATGTATGTGGAAAATGGGTTTAAAAATAAAAAAGTTATCTGAAGATAAATGAATGACCTGAATGACAGATACAAAGTGTGATAGCATTAGCCTTGTTAAAAGTGGACTTTGGATTAATCTCCAATGGGGTGAGTTTGTTGAAAGCTTTGAATATTTTTAAACATAAAAATTAAAAAAAAAAACCCAACAAAAAAAAAAAAAAAAAAGCAAGGAAATTTTATGACACTAAATTTCCTTAGCAAAGTTTCTATAAAACACAAAGAGCCTTAAGTCATCACATGAATCACTGACAATTTAATCAGCTTCTGGGAGTTTGTCATCCTCATCAAGAGCTGAATTTAAGACCTTCAAAAAGTTCTTTCGCTCCATTTATGAACTGCTACACCTACTGATTCAGCCACCTACACCACACTTTAGACTACCAGAGATTCAGCCAAGAATCCAGAAACCAAGTATTCATCTTAGAGGCTAAATGAGCTCCTACCAATGTAACCCTTAGGTCTTGAGAAGCAGCAGCAGCAGCACACTTGCTTCAGAGAGCTTTAGGAAATCATTAATACCCTAAAATGGAGTATCACCAGGTGACAGCTCATTTTGCCCAAAGCAGAAATCTTCACAGACATTTTTGAGAGCCTTCATGTGAACAGCAGTGGGGGACACCACAAGATGTAGGGCACTGATGGATTGATCACATCTACCCCAGAGCTCTCCTAGAAAGAACTTCCAAGATGTTAACACACTTAGACCAGGAGTTATTTTTAAAAGAATAAAATTACTTAGCATGAATGTATATGTCGTATAACAGGGGTAGCTTTTTAAAACTAAAGGTCTGTAGGTCACAATCTGCTCTTTTGCCAAATAAAATGGATACTGCCATCAACAACAAAGGCCATAGTTTAAAGTTCTTGGGATCTTCAAACCCTAAAATGTTAACATCTCAGATCCCCAGAAATGTGAGCAGTACACTTCTTGATTCTTCTTTGGGGTGAAATAATGGCACCAATTCTGTAGATGTCCTGAGTTCAACTTTCTTTATTAGTTACATAATTTATTATATATATGATGACGTCTTTGCAGAAAATCCAGTGTTGAGATTTCTCAGTATCTCTGGGCAAAGAATCTTGCTGGAATACAAACAAGTGCAACAGTAAATAGCAGGTTAGCTATTCCTTTTGTCTTCTTTGAAAGAAGTCTTTTATTTCAGCTTTAAACAAATGGTGACCCTTAAGGTGAAGAACACTACAGCTACATGACTTTCATGGTTCATTTTTGGCTACAGTCTGAAAAAACCTTGAGCTTTTTTCTAAGAAATGGGTTTGTCTATCATTGAAAAGACAAGGACAAAGTGTTCAGTACCGTACAGTTTGAGTACCTGGTACAACGTCATTCAGCTTCCCGCATATTTGTGGATAACATGCAATTGACATTTCTGTAAATGAAATCAACATATTTGCAATCCTTCACATTTTTTTGTTTTGTGTTCCTTGACTTTTACTGACATCCAGTGGAGACACACTCAAACCTCTTTCAAGTGCTAATACCAACTCCTTTCTTGTAAAGCACATTTAAGTTAGATTACCAATGGAATAGAAAGCCTGCCTTGAATGTATCTGGTTATCAGAAGGTTCTTCCTTGCTTAATCTGTTTGCAATACACATTCCTTGACAAATTCAAATCTTAAAACTGTTTCACTATTTTCAACCACCACTTATTGCCTGTTTTGACAAAACCATTCTCATTGTTTACTTTCTGTTGCACAGGTACTGTTTTATATTCTCCTTCTTATCAACCTACAGATAGAGCAGAAGAGATGAGAAACATCTGCTTCAAAGACTGCGTCCTCATAACTATCAAATGAGGCCATCTCCGTATTCTCATCATAATTTGAAAGAAGGCCAGTGTATTATTTTTGTATGTGTGAACTCTGCTTACTGACTGGAAGAAGACTCTGAATACCATAATTAAAGCCTCACATAAGTATACGCAAGACAGATCCCATCAAAGCAGCATGTGGGATCCATTAACCAGAATCATCTTAAGAATTAGACAATCTTACCGGAGCTCTTTTCTTATCCTTCTCAACTAATGATAGCTCCTAGAATCATCATTACTACTCACATTTTAAGCCCCAACAATCCAGCAAAGTTCAGTGCAGTTGATTTGGTCAGGCTGAGCTGCTCAGCAGCACTATGCAAGCCTAAAGTCCACGCCTCCACATCCTATCCATACTACTCAATAGTATACTCAGAGAAGCAAAGGTGCTCTGAGATTTACATTATCCAAAATGTCTACGACCATTTGAAGCAAAAGAAAACATCTCCAGATGTGGAATATGTGATTGCTACAAACTGAAATACACATATTTCAAGGTGGAACATGTTTTTCCTTGAATACTTGCATGCAAATCCCACTTAAGATGCAAAGGGAGCTATGGACAACGAAGGGAGCAGCTAACGTGGCCTTGTATGAAAAGACTGTGCTCAACCATCAAATAGGGAAAAGCATGACACAACTCATTACTCGTGGTGAGTCATTTTTTACCAAGTGTAGAAGGTCGTCCTTTGTCTAGGCACTTGCTAATTAACAGCAGGAGTGGGAGACTTAATTTGCTTTCGAAACACATTTTGGTTTTTTTTTTTTCCCACCAAACACATAAAATCTCTTTGTATATTGGAAAGGGAGTTTCAGCCCTTTATTTCTCAAGTAAGTGGGTTTGACCTAGATACTTAGGTTTCAAAGCATTTATGTAGCTTATGGTACTATATAAACCGTTCAGAATCTGGCTCAAATGGCTCACGAAAATGGACAAGACAGCTCCCACAATGACACTCACACTGTGTGAGAGACAGGTCTGGTAAGTGAATAGCAACAGGAAAATTGAAATTGTCTTTAGAGTGAAGCTATTGTAAGACAAACTGAACAGTAGGTCCCTCACTCTTTCTGGTTTTATCTTAAAAATAACCATTGGAATAACAACAGCAATATCAAGGATGGGCTGAATCAGTTCAGTACTATTGCTAATATCCTCAAATTCAGGCAAAACTCATTTATGACTGTGTATCCAAACTGTGTGGTTCTGTATTCTCTGAAGAAAAACATAATTCTAGTACTACTCAACTCAGTTCCAGTACGGCAAAACAAGTGGGCAGTATAATTATTCTTGTGTGCCTCTGTGAACGCAAGAGCAGGAACATGTTCTCTGAAATACGTAATCACTCCTAAGACAGTGTCCTGGCATGTCTCAGATAATCCGTATGACCTTCTAGACTGTACCTCAAACAGGAACGCCTTCATTTATTTTCTTTGGCATGGATCTTCCTCTTACTTCACCTCTAGTTTAAGCTTCCTGCTTTCAGAAACTGTTTCCCTAACAGACAGGGAGTGCTATCTAGCAATGTTGGATAGGCAGAAAATAGTACTTTCTGTAAAGCATGTTTAGCAATAGCTAAACATGGTATCTCCACCCATCCTGCTCTTCATTAGAGAAGTTCTTTCAAAAACAGCCTCACTGGTTGTCATGTATTATAGGTATCCTGATCTGCAGAGGTTCCATGTCATATCTATTAATGTCAAAACGGCAGCAGGATTTGGCCCTCACAAGGGTTGGTCATCTCATTAGTAGTCACTAGTCAGTCAGATCATGAGTAGTCTGTGCACAGTCCTGTTAGCCTCCCTGGGGTGCTGCAGCTTGCACTCATTTGGGAAAAGACTAATAAGGAAGGAGGCCACTAGGATTAAATCCTGATGCAATTCCAATAATATCCAAATATGGCTTCCCATGGAACTGAGGAATGAGAAGCAATCAGGAGACAATTCCTTGCTGCACTGGGAAGGATCCACACCACCTTTCCATAGACATTTCACTCAGGTGTGTGTGTAATTAGGATACCCAGGATTAGAATCTGCATCTGGTTTCTGCAGTTCTGTTCCTCCTACTGCCCCACATCTCATCTAGTCAGCTAGACTGTCTTTTCAGCAAAAAAACCTAGATGGCCATCACCTATTTTTGCTCTGGGCAGGGACATGCTGTTACTGGCACATGCTATTTTATGGTGAAGCCACGTCTTATGCCACCTCACAGTTACAGTAGTTTAAATGATGTTTCAGCTAACCAAGAATCAAAAGTGTGATACTGAATGGAAAACCCAAGGAAACCTATAGAAGACTTCTGCCTGACACTTGCAGATTAAAACAGATGTCCTACTGAAAGACAACAGATTGATTTCATGTGAGTACCTGCACCACTGACTATATATCCTGTGATGCACTGTGTTAAAATATTGAATGAATTTTAGGAGGAGAAACACCATAAGAAAGCAGTAACAATCCCTAGTTAAAATGCATAGAAACAAACAGAAGAGACAATACTCAGGTTCCAACTTCAGAACTCCATTTTCCCACACTGTATGTAACGGACTTGAAAAGTCAGCTCCGCCCTTTGCTACACACTCCCAAGCCCTAACATGGATATACAGGCAGCGTAGTCAAGTTTTCTTCATAGCAGAGAAGTAAATGCTTCTAAAATGCAAGCAGGAGACAACTGCAGACGGAGAGAATTACATTGCTCTGAAGTGTTTGTTTGGATACTAATCACAATGTACTGAAAACAGAGGATATTTGATCATCACTTGCTTTCAGCTGCCAATGACTAGGGAAGAAGGCGAAGAAGTTGAAAAAGCCAACAAAAAACATACAAGGAAAAACCAAACAGGCAAGCCCATAGGTCTGGTTCAGAAAGGACAAAACCAAATATTTATTAAAATATTCATTTTACACACAAACTGCCCTGATGTGTACGTTACTTCTCAGTGTTTCAACTAATATGAAATGCCAACATAAGCAGTATGTTAAATACATTGGTGATCTGTCTTGTTTCATTTCACATACAGCTCTTTGTCTTTTGTAAGTACTTTCTTTAAGACTTTCTGCAGTTTTCTGAGTTTCCTCAAACATGCCTACCCTTGCTGGAAAAGTTTTAATGTGGCACAGCCTACATCCATGATTTTGTTAAAAATGATTGATTAATAACACCTCTCTTTACATACAGGACACTGTCACAAAGATGTTAAGAGGAAATTGTTAGTAAGTGCCTCAGCTCACACTCTTTGAACAAACTGGCATTTGCATTACATTCAGTGTGATTTATAGCACAAACCCCTAGATTTTAGATACCAGAACAGTATATCAATGTGGTATTTTTATAACTGTTATGTGTACCTTGGATTTGGGGTCCCTATTTATAACCCACTCCTTAGAGCAAAATCTGCATACATACCTGAAAACTTCAGCTTGCCAAAGCATCACATTCTTAAACATTAGATATGTCAAACTAGTGCAAACACCAGTAAACACAAACTTGGGTGACCTGGACAACAATGTGCAAATTAGACACTGATAGCATTGACATAAATTCTGAACTCCCTCTTCCTGTCTGATCAGCCCATATGCCCATCAGGGATATGGTAATAGTTTATGCTCCCACATTGAAATGGTATATGTCAGGTACAGCATTACACCTTCATGTGATTATGAACATAAAGATTTAAGACCAGATCATTTTGTTTGGTAAAGGAATCCTATTTCCTACACATCCTTCATAATCAGTTTTTAAAACACATAGCAACAAATAATCCTTAATTCCTAGTACATGGAAACTGTAGTGGGTTGCATGATGGAGTTTAAAGGAACTCACTGCTGTTTTCTGTCCTTGGCACATTAGCAGCATGAGAAATTAAACCAGCAAGGGACTACTAAAACATCTGCTCCTGTATTAGCTTCTATACCTAGAGCAGCCAGAACCAACACCTCACCACACTCCTGTTCTGGTTCCTTCTAATAAGGGGGACAGAAGCCGGAAAGGAAAGAAGTTGTCATAGGAGACAACCATGCTACTTCTGGGTGCTTATATTCCTAGAGACTCCCGTGGGCAACTTCTGCTGAAAGGGCATTTTTCTGACCTCTCTCATTTGACACTGCCTTACACTGGGCTCAGGAATACCTTGGCTTGGGAGGCACACCAAGACTACTCTTTCATACAGGCAGCGTAAGTCCCATGAGGTGCAACTACTGCAAGGCTACTGAAAACTGTGGGTGCAAACAGCTGTCCCACAAAACTCTGCTTCATGACTATCTATATCTCTGCTAATCACTTACTTGCAGTGTCATGGCCCAGATAGATATAACTGCGAACCATTAAAATCTTCTGATGCATGCATAAATAGCACGAATGATGTTAAGCAACAGATCTCATGATCAGGTGTTCTTAAAAGAAACTAATTATACACAAAAGAATATAAATTCAGTAATACCTTAACACAATAGTGAAGGATCACAAGATCACTTATTCTGCATTTGGAGTGCCTGTTTTACTTGGGCTGTACCACATGTACCAGTAAGTGTTAGCAAGAGAGCACAGTGTACCTCCCCTTAAAATGAAAGTATAGACAACTGCAGATTTACTAGGAGGTTTAAGCAGGTTTGTGCTACCTCTAGCAGAAGTGTGCCTGGATTGCATACCTCACATTGTCTGATACAGGTGCAGTCATGCCTCTCTTCAACATAGCTCATAGTCAGGTGGCCCTGTCTGTGACTGATTAATATCCTCAACTTGAAAATAAATTATTAGGCTACAAGAAAACTTTTAAAACCAAAACAAAATTATTGTAATTCAGGAGTCAGAAGACCCTCACACATTAATTTTAAAGAATATTCTGATGCAGGGTGTGTGGAAGCAAACCAACTGAAGTGGGAAATGCCATCCTGACACCTAAAATATTTAGGAAAGAGAGGACTGCAATCAATAACAAACAGCATGATGCAAATAGAAAACGTAAAGTCTTCGTGTGCATCAGGAGAGCAAACAAAAAATGAGTCTTCAGATGAGTCAATATAGACACCAACTGCAAGAAATTACACATGCAGTGCAGGACAGCTAACGGCATGCCGCACAGGTTTTGTAACATATACAAGCAATACCATTAAGACACATTTGGGTCAGATTCATATTACACCAAGCATACGTAAGAAACACTTCATAATAAAAACAGAAGAACTGTTTTCCCCTTAACCATCTTTCTAGAAATGAGGCAAATGCTGATTTTTATTATCACAGATTAAAGTAAAGCCTATTAAGGTATTTTTTCCACAATAAAACCATTCAAAGCTAGGTCACAGCTGGCCTTTGCATAAATATGCAGCAGGTAGAAAACAGAAAAACAGGCAGTCCCACCTCCTAACATACTGTAAGAAACATGCAATTTTAGTTCCTGATTTAAAGGACAGCAACATTTGCTCTATCCCAAAGCACGCATAGGCATAAACACACCCCACCAGAAGTTTTGCAGGTATTCAAGAGCAGATGTTTCACCAGAATCACTGAGATGTTTCATAATGCTCCGAGTTAAAGTGGGACATCTCGGGCAGCAGAGAACTAGCCCTGAGCCTGAAAGCCGAAGCCAGATGCAAGTTGAGAACAAGGTGCAAACTCTAAACAGGGGAGATGATTAACCACTGGAATGAGCTACCAAGAGAAGCAGCAGCCTCTCCACCCCTTGAGATCTTTGAATCATGTCTAAGCACTTCTCTGGAAGATCTGCTTAGCCAAACAAATGTTTCTCAGTACAAGATAGTCAAGATGGGTAACATGAAACCGCCTGTGTTACAAAACAAATGCCGCAAGCCGATCTAATGTCCCTTCTGGCCTTACGTTCCTGGATGATTCTGTGAATCACACACCAGTGTCTCTGCAGGGTCAGGACCTTGGACTGAAAGTTACTAGTGAAAAAAGAAATGCTTTCATACTTATTTGATAAACATATAAACTGTGAAAAGCATAATTTCCACAGCCATAATGAAAGAACATGGCTTATCTGTTAAGGTTTACTTGAAGCTGGCTTTTTAAGAAGCATCCTGGAAAGAACTATGGTTTTAGTTAACTCTGGGGAAAATTAATTTTCCCGATTTTATAATTTCACTTAAAATTGATGATATACATATCATGATATAACATTATAACACATATAACACTATTAAAAAGTTCAATTTTTCGCAAAACTTTACATTACTTCACATATTAAAAGCTACACAGATATTTCCATGCCCCTGTTTCTGTAGTGATTTTATACAATTTTAAGCCTCCTATGCAGGCTGACATATCTAAATTCTAAGGGCTTGGCAAACCTATCGTCCACCATCAGCCTTACAAATAGGTTCATCGCATTGCCATCTCCAGCACATAAGAACTATCTGGCTTGTCCACCAAAAGGTTTTCCTCTTAAAAATTTTAGATGCTCCTTTAGAATAGGAATCTTTGCTTTCTTCTTGTAATTTAGGTCAACAGTCATCTCCAATCATTTTACTTGGATGGATGGACTTGGACTTTTTCATAATGTTATAATTAATCAACTTGGGGAGGGAGGGGGAAAATTCTGTGCTCGTTATGTTAAACAAATGATGAATGTTGTGTGAGATTTGTTTAGTTGGTTTTCTTCCTCAATTCAGTTGTTGAGTAATAATAAAAACTTTTGTGTTTGTATAAAACCAACTTAAAATTTAGTTTTTGCAAGAGAGAGAGGTAAGGGAAGACAAGGAAGTTTCCAGTAAAATAAACCCTTCTACACATTTCCAGTCTCTCCTCCTACTGAAAAAAGGATACGCCACTTACACTTACATGTAATTTGCTTTAGCAATTGCAAGGTTGAAGCAGGAAGAAGAAGGGCTAGACTCACAATGTGTGAGAAACCATTACCTATCTTACCTTTCACCCAGTACTGAACTGGTCAGCGACTAGTCAGGCCACTCACACATACACATCACATTTCAATCGCAGCACCCAGTTTAAATTCACTTTGCTGCCTGAGGTGATTTGAATCTATTTATTTTCTCTTCAAGACAAACATCCAAGCCTCCAGTCATGGAATATTCATTCAAATCTCTGCAATGTTTTCTGCTAGAGCTGTTCTAAAAAAATGGCCATATTTCAGCACTCACACCTGGGAGCTGGAATCTACACATTTCAGACCTCTTCTGTCAAACTAGGACAGCTTCTACAGGGAAGAGAGCATACTCCCTCCCACTGAACACCCTCCAGTAACTTACAGTACTCTAGGCAAATAGTAAATACGAACTTTCAAACTTCACAGCAGAGAATATAAGTCTCCCATTAGACTCAGAGATAGAAAGGCAATTCTTTCTTAGCCCTGATCATTTTCCAAATCTCCTTTCCTTCCTTCCCTCCAGTGAAAACTGAGTTCAGTATTTGACCCCAATTTTCAAATTGTCTCAGGACAAGAACTTGTAAAAAAGTAGGTTCATTTCATGGAAGGGAATCTTTGGAGGAAAGAGAAAGAAGTCAATGTATGAAAAGCAGAAGGAAAATCTCCCTTCCCCAATTTAAGAAATAGGGGTTTCTTTCCTGCTTTAGAACAGAATTGGTGGCAATTTTGACATTTTAAAATACATACACAGCAGGAACCCTGCAAAGTTCTAATTTTCCTCTTGCTATCACCCATCTTCCTCATTTTGTTCTACAGATGCAGTTTAGACATCCTAATCCAATCTCTGAACACTTAATCTGGGGCATGGGTTGTCAAACCCATTTGTCTAAATGGAGGGATTAAATTCTTTGAACTCAGGTTTAGCTGTACTGAAGCAGAAGCAGAAGCAAAGCTTCCTAACAAGCTTTTTACATAAATAGTCAGCTTTAGAGTTTCAGTTACAGACTGAAGGATGGATGGAGAAAAAGCACCAGAGTTGTGAAGGAAGAAAAACAAAAACCTTTGAGCTGAAGATTATACTCTTATATTAGACTTTTGGCAAAATCAAGATTCAGGAAGAGGATAAAACAGACCTCATGAAAGGTGTATGTACTGGAACATAACAAGAAAGTCACTTGTCTCCATCAATATTTTTCTTTTGCACGTAGAAATCCAGCTAGATCTTTTAAGACATTACAAAGTCTAAGTAATTCCATACACCAATAACCTACACATGCTTCAAAAGCCAAAGGAAATTTTGCTACCAATATCCGTGGTCAGATGCAACCATGCTTGAAAAAGAATATTTTATGTAACTCACATTTTAAAGTACTTTCAGCTGAAATTCTCTCTCTCTTCTTTCCTGGTAAAAAGCATTGTAGAGAACAAAAGCAAGAGAATAAAAAGCCTTCTTGAACTTATCACAGCAAATTCTGGAGAACAGAATATATCCCTACATCATATACCTCACAACATGGACCACTTAGAGTAAACATCTGTCTTTGAAGAGCCTGATGAATTTAAAACAGAGTAGTAATGATCCACAACAGTTGTGTGCCATATTACAAATATTTCCTTTAAATAGTTCAAGATTTTGTAACAGAATATCACAAAATGGTATGTTCTTTTGTTTAAAGACTCCTTTCTAAATTGTGTCAAAAAGTTTAAACAATGTAACGGTGCAGCACTGCGAACTGAAATCACTATTACAGACATTGCTAAATTTGCAATAGTAGAAAAATTTACCAAAATACCTGTTTTCTTTCTCCAAAACCTAAAAGGAATAGGAAATTTTGAAATCTCATTCACAAGTTTTCAGAAAGGCTTACTGCCATGACAAGTCCTGACTGTTGTTGCCTTGTGGATTCAGGTTCATTTCCTATTATTTAACTACAAAATATACTACTTAGAAGCAGTTCTTCATTTTACATAAATATGTCTAGCACCCTTTGGGGTTTTTTTTGGAAGAAATTTACAACAGATGTGGCTTTCACTGCTGGCCAGTGAAAAGAAAGTTAAAAGCCAAAACAGATTAAAAGATTAAAGATCGAAAAGCACTACAACTGAAATGTCATTTTCCCTTGCTGGAGATAATAATCTCTATGTCTGCCTTTAATTTCTTATTGGAAGTTTTAAAAAGCCTGCTTTAATATCCTTCTCTCAACGTACTGGCACAGAGTACTGCATTTTTATGACAGCTGTTATGACAACTTTATATTTATCTTCAAGCCCCAACTCTCAGGTGAGTCAGGTGATTGTATAAGGACCTGATCAGTCATTTAAGAAAATTGTAATTTCTAGTTCTTATAGTTGAAAAGGAAAAAAAAACCAAAATGCAGAAGTCTGCTTCAGTTATGCCTTAATGACTCAAACCTCAAAATTATGTTATCAAACACATTGTGTTACCCTTGAAATGACTTTGAAAATCCCTCTCCTTAGTTACAAGCTCTTGGACAATGGCAAACAGGCATGTGGCCTTCAGCCTACGTCCCAAGTGGATCCCTCGAATAACATGATTTTCAACACAAAATTGAGATTTCCGCACAGGAGAGAAATGTTTATCACTAAACAGACAGAAGTAAATCCTATGATTTCTTAAGCTGTTTATGCAAAGGTGAGAAAAAAAAATAAGGGAATAAAGGTCTTTGTACTTGCAGCCAGTCAGACAGTAGACTCCTTGCACAAGTAATCACCCTGTCTCAGAACCCTTTGAAAAGTAAGCATAATCATCTTGTCTACGTCCTTAAACTCCCCAAAGAACTACATTAGGTACTATCTTCCCACCCACAAAGCAGATGTTTCTTCCCCTTGTTGGGGATTTGTAGTCCAACAAAATTGGTAATTGAGGCAAATGTGGTCATTGCATATTTTTAAAGTTACTTCATTGAGCAGTAACTGCATCAGGCAAAAAGAAAGTGACAGAAAAAATATTTCAGTTCCTAAATGTTAAATAAAGCTGGTCTGGGCTGCAGTCTACAGTGTGCATTGTAGAAAAATTACCACAGGAACTGAGTCATAAACCTCATTTACACAGTGGTAATTGGTATCAAAGAGAGACCTTTACAGGAATTCCAGGGGGTCCCATGCAAGTTGAGAAGTCAGCGAGAACAGTTATATCCAAATATAATCTACATGCATTCTTGGCTTTTAACGCTGATGTTGCAAGTGAAAATGGTACTCACTGACAGACATGTAGTACATATTAACATGAAACTTGCTGGGTCTCAAAGACCTGAACTGTCACAGCAAAAGAAGCACATTAAATTAAAAAAATTAATAAAAAAGCTAACTTGCAAAAGGCAGCTCACTGAAAGTAGTAATTCTTTCACTGTAACGGAGCTATATATATTTATTATCACAGAGGGTCTTAACAGCTGTGGTGAAAGTTAAAATTATGCAACAAAAGGGAAAGCTTTGCAGAGCAGTTAAGTTGATTATTGCAATTCATATCTGGAAGTGAAAACACACATCCTGAAAAACCCTCCGTCTGGCACAAGAGGTGTCAGCCTGTTCAGAGGTACAGATAACACGGAACATATTATCTTTATGCTCTCACTGAATATTTAATCCCATCAGAGTGGTGACATTCAAAGACCTTCATGGAATCTGGCCAAACAAATCACTGTTTGATCCAGACCCATGTCCATCAGCTGCATATTACTTGAAATACATAATCCTTGACCAACAAGGCAAAAAATTCACCAGGTAAAGGCCTGAACACAAATTTATTCTCAGAAGCAAATGAACAAGCAACAATTCTTGCTACTTCCGAAATACATGGGAATCAGATTTCTTGCTGCAAGGTTTTTATTATCTCATCTATAAATATTAATGTTTATATGAACAGCTGTGAATTAGTGGCAACACCTGAATATGCTCATACACAAAAATTAAGTAACGCTATGAAGAGTCCATCAGGTTCTCACCAGTATCAACACAACAAAAAGAGTTTTGCAGCTACCACAGCACTCCATGGGAAATATTACATGAGGTCTAATACAGGTAGTTTTGCTGTCATCATCAGTCAGGCTGATAACCATACCTATAGTCTTAATTTTTGCCATTAGGAGATAATAGCTGCACCTGTTTAAAATAGATAAGGCAGATATCCTACATTTCATGGACTAGAAACCTAAATGCAATACAGGTCTGAACTGAAAGTCACTATTGTGTATAGAAATTAAAAGAACAGTTAACACAACAAATGAGATGGAAATAAACCTAAGCGTGCTTGCTGCAATTTGTTAAGTAGGAACTGAGGAATCCCCATCCCAGAACACCAAAACCTGTGACACAAGAAACTGCAAATCCAGAACAAATTTTTAATACAATAGATTATATCTATAGAGATTCTCTCTAGAATTCCCTCTTCAGAAAGAGATGATATTACATCACTGGGGAACAACAAGAATAGCATCTACATTTAAGAAAGAAAAATATGTGAATGAGGTTGCTGCAAATGAAACTTCAGGCCCAAGAAACTTAAGCTTATTCCCAGTAGTGTAAAAATACTTAAAACTAACATAAAGTACAATTAAAGACACCGACAAAAAAGGGAATTAGATAGCATTACCATTTATCAAAGGCAGATAGTGCAAGAATAGTCTATTCTTTCAGAGGATAGCTAATTTTCTGGAGAAATAAACCAGCATAGATCTTATCTATTTAGATTTAATAAAGCATTTGGTGATGTGCCACGAGGGGAAGTTGTTAAAATGGAGACTAATACAGAAATATTATGTGGGGGAAGATAGCTAAAGCAGATACTATGAAAGCCTTACTCCAAGCTGCAGAAAGCATAATACAGTTCCTCCAGACTTAATCTTCACAGCAACATTTTTATAACAACTTTGGCACAAAAAAATAGGCACAAGATTATGAAATCTGCTTAAAAAACAACCAAGCCCTGATTCTCATCAATACTGATGTGATTGAAGTATCATTAAGGAAAAACTACTGTTCAGAAACAGGCTGAAACACAGCAACATGAACGTGAAGTAACAGATTTCAGAACTCAAAAGTACAAGTTCATTGTTTGGAACCAACACAGAAGAAGAGGGGCTGTAATCCCAGGATTGATTCAGAGATGACGGTAAGCCACCATGGATCAAGCAGCCTGGAAGAGGCAAATGTGATTTAACAGAGTGTCAAATGAGACATCTGACACATGTATTTCCTATCTGCGGTGATGTGTGTACTTCTGGCTACTTGCACACGAGAAGGAAAGAGACAAACAGGAGAATGATGCTACAAAAAGCAGAGTAACTGGAAAGCTTACCTTGCAAACGGAGGCTAAAGAGTTTGATTTATTTGGCTCTGCAGAAAAGAAACTGAGAGGGAGTATGATTAGTCCCTGAATATGTTTTTTAAGCAGCAAGCTGGTGGGGGAGAGAAATAGTCTTCAAGCTAAAGAAGAGGTGATGTGAAGCACAGTCCAAGCTGATTCTGCTTAGTCCCTAGCTGGCAAAGAAAGGCCCCTGATCTATCATGTTTAATGTAAACTAAACTTATTTTGGAAATCACCACAGGGGAGCGGAGGAGCACTGACACCATTTTGGGCCAGGGAGCTGAGCTCTAGACAAACTGCTTGGCATATCTTCAAGCTGGTTTTGACTATGATAACCACCTTCAGAGCAGATGCTTACACTGCTGTGGTTCAGCCCCGTGTTTCTGCAGAAACTGCCAAATGAAGGAAGTGGCCTCAGCAGCGACTGCTGGACAAGTGACTGTGGCAAGGTTAGAAATAATGCACCTGGATAATTTAAATTTACCTCAGAAGAACAGGGTATTCAAACATCGCATGAGGAGCACTTCTTCAAGTCCTGCAGAAGTTCTGCTTTCACAGCAGTCTGAGCTGCAGACAACAGAAAGCAAAAGAGAGTTTTAAAAATGTTTTACACAGCAGAGATAAACTGAGAGGAAGGGATGGTTTGAGGACCAGAATTTGCCATCTAATGCAGTTCTTGGAGGGCATTCAGCTAGAAATACGAATGAACTGTGCAATCTGAGAATTGTAAGTGAAATAAACTGGCAAAGCTTATTAGTGATATGCTGGTAAGTTGTTAAAATTTGGCTAAACTTTAAAAGACGTGAGGAAGGTGGTTCAGGGGGAGTATGCACCATTATGCAAAATTAAGCACAGAATTTCAAAACCAATAAGCCTGAGTGACAAGTTGGTTAAGTTAATTGCAAGTAAAAATGGAGCTCTAAAAATTACAGGGAGCACAGAGCTACAGCATTGTTACTTCTTAAAAGAAAAATCAAAGGAATGTAACAAAGGTACCTGAAGCACGTAAAGGAATAATGAATCACAAATAGCTAGGGGTATTAAAACTAACAATAAGGGGTTTTCTAAAATATACTGGAGGTTTGAAAAATGCTGGAGAACAAGGAGTTCCATAAATAAAGTGACAGAGTAAGGAAATATTTGCTATTGGGAAAATAGAATGAACAGAATAATTAATTATTTTTTTTTTTGGTATTTGCATTTCATGAGCAGAATATTATTAAATATAAGACCTTTGAGAGCATGCGGTGGTCATGAGAAATTCTGAAGACTGAGATTAACCTAATACTCTTGTTTAATGTTAATGAGCATCTGACATCTCACTTGAACTAAAATGTTCAATCTTGAGCTTGCCTTGCATTTTTCATTGGATCGAAAAGATGAAACTTCTTTTAGGGGAAAAAGCTCCATCATGGCTTTCAACAGAAGAGTAAATCTAGCCAGGAACACTTGTTAGGTCCACAGTTGCTTGCTGTCATTATGAATATTCATTCAGAAAGGAACGTATTAGGAGCAGTAGTAAATCACCATCTGTTGACCACATTAAGCTCAGGGAAGCTTGTGAGAGTCTTTAGTAAGATCTCTAGACATTCCCTCTGACTCAACATGTTTGTCTGTGTCATTCCCAATCGGTAACAGGGAAAAAAAAAAATAAGGACTGTGTTCTCCCCCAGATTACGATTATTTCAGTTTTCCTTAGCAGAGTTAAGGCCAAAAAAAAAAAAAACCCGAAACAACCCAACAAAAATAACCAACCAAAAATGAAAAAACAAAACCCCTCTGAGACAAAGCCTTCCCACTGTCTAAAATGCAGCTTCTTCCTGTTGTTCAGCTTCTCTCAGTGCCTCCTGGGTGCAACTGGTCACTGCCTGCTCTCTACCACCAGCTCCAGGGCGCTGTTCCACACCAGCAGCACTGTGACAGGACTGGCTGGTGGGCTCCTGTGCAGGCAGGACAGTGTGCACTACGGATGGGATGGGATACAGTATCCCCACGAGGGTTGGGGGGAGGGAGGGCAGGAAATGAGCATGTGTGCTCATTCACATGAAGGTACTGTCAAGCACATGGTCACAGTGACAGAACTGAAGGTGTAAGGGGTATTCTTCCCCGAATTTTCAGATATAAACAATGTCTTTACCATTGGTGGTTTTGGTTTTTCTTCCCTTTGCTTGCTCATATTTAACAGTAAAAAATGCATAGGTAGAAGGGATATAGTGCAGCACCAGGGAGCTACCTGGAAGACAGCAGAATGAAAACCTTTCTCATCGCAGGGCTGAGCTGAATAAGAGAGAGACTACCTATACCAAAACTCATTCCAAAACTTGACAAATGCAGAAGTACGGAATAAGGACACAGCTATTCTCAAATAAACCTTTCTTATTTCTTGATAATCAGCAAGAACTCGAGGAGGTAGAGTATGGTGAGTAACTCCGAGCTGAGGAAAATCAAATGGAAATAATGCTGTTAAAGAAACAGTGAACGGCTATATGAGTTGTAACAAGCTTTCATCCCTTCTTTTGGACTTGCTAATTTAACCTTTGGAGAGGCAAATGAATTAAGTTCCTCCTGACCATGTTCCTTTTTCTCTTTTTCCTGAGGGTGGATACAGCCATTAGTTTTTGCTTTGGTTTGTTTTTCCTAGTATAAGGAGTTAACGAAATAAACCAACATTCTATAATGAATGTACAGTGGGAAAAAAAACCAAACCAAACCAAACCAAACAAAACCAAAACCCAAACCCTACAAAAGAAAGGGGTTTGGGTTAATACTGTTTGCAGTTGTTCCTCAGATGGATGGCCCTTGGATTGTTTCTTTTCCTACGCAACATTGGGCCTCAGTGGTAGCAAAAAAGGCTGCTGTCTGAGCCATTAGCAGCCAAAATAAACATAAATACAGCAAAAAAAATGAGGAAATGGAAACACCAAGCCATAAACATTCATGTTTTAAGACAGTGATTCAAGCCGTTCAGTGTTCGTAATCAGGGTGTGAGTGATTCTCCACATGCCAAGGTATAGAAGCAGCACAGTATAGTTCAGAAATCTACACAAATATGGTCTTTACCGCCTTTTGACTGATTGCAATAACCTTGTAGTGTATCTATGAGTATGTTGTCAAACCCCATGACAAAATTAGTCTGGTTACTAAATCACTCCGTCATCTTCTCCTTGTTAGCTCAGCTAGTATGTTAATGTGCTGCCGAACAAACACAACATACGACACTGGTTGCCTCCCTCTTCAGCTTTTACTTCAGCTATCTGCCCTAACGCAGAATGGATAAACAGTTTTCTTGCCAAATAGTAGTGGATTAGCCACAGCAGTGGTGACGACAGCACAGTGTGCGGAAGGATAAGAGTTACAATAGATATTCCCAGAGCAGTAACATGAGCTGGGATAAGGCAGGAATGAAATGTCATCATCTAGATGAACATTTACACACTATGGAAATGATGACTACTATTTGGATTGAGCAGAAGGGCGAATTCAACGTCACAGCAACTTCAACAAAGTTCATCAGACATATATGCTGCATTTTAACCCCATAATCTGGTTCTCCAGCTCAAATGCAGAGTATGTTACTAAAATGTATTCCATAGGGTAAAACAAAATATTAATATTTTAATAGTCATACTATATTGCATAATATTAGAAATATGTTGTCTTTCTTATTCTTTCAATCTAGGCCCAATCCTGGGAACCACTGAAAATCTACATTTCATATCTGCCTGAAAGCCCTGCCAATCCTCAGAGCTTCTCAGGACAGGAAAATGAATTGAGTATATAGCTGAGAATAAATAAAATTTCCATGATCTCAAGGTGCCTGGAATAGTTGAACCCACAATTTGCTATGCACAAAAAAGAAAAGCAGGGTGACATTATATCCGTGCTCTTTATGACTTTAAAAGGAATGCAGTAGTTAGCAAATTGAACAGAACATTTTATAACTTGTTCAGTTCTGCTACTTCTGTATGTGTGCATTAATGCAGCAAAATTCTCTACCACTTTTTGACCTGGAGCATGTTCATTCCATTTTATACATAGTAAGAATGTCTAAAGCACAAACACTCCTAAAAGCAGCACCTAAACAAGATCTTCAACCTTCCTAAGTGAACTTCCAATCCTATCACAAATTTTCTATGCATCCAGATGGCGTGTCCATTTCCTTATCTGAAGCCATGGAAAACATGCACACCATATGGAAAACTATACTCTGGATACACAGAGCTCTGGTGTTGCTGGGATAGCAGTGGAAAAAACGTTCCTGAGAACCCTGGCCAGGTTTATAGAGAGACCTTCTGGCAGACATCAGACCAGAAGTAAGTCTACAAGCATCAGTCTTGTACCTTACCAGAGAAGACTACCATTTCTTCTGAAATATCCATTGCTTCATCTAATCCCAATTACTTCAGAATTCTTTGGCGAGTCTTGTATCATAACATATTACACTATTGCTGAACTAACTGACACAAGGAACGCTCTGGTTCACAAAACTTCCCATCAGTCTGTAAAGTTTTGCTAGGAACAATTTCTTAAAATGTTTCTGTGCCCATTATTTACTTCCATTTTGCTCTGAATTTCTACCTATCTCATAACTGGATTCCTTCCATTTTTTTCAGCAAGTCACTAATCCTCTCAGTCATTTCTGCTGCTTGTCCCTTCTCTCTTAGTCTCCAGCAAGTCTGGAGCTCTCCCTGGTTCACTGCCTGGGTTGTATTTCATTATGGCTACCACTCTGTCTGCAGCAACCATCATTATAAAGGCTGCTGCATTATCACTAGAAAGGGAGCAGCATTTCAACAGCTTTGTGTGGCAAATGCACTTGGGGAGGGTTTCTGCTGCCTTTTGCCAAGTTCTCATTGCTCCACTTTCCCCATTGGTATAGTTCAGGTTCTGAACTTGTCTCAGGTTCCCTCTGATTTGCTGTCATTAGGAAGGCATTTGGGCAGCATTATTTTCCCTTCAAGCTGGAGAATTTGTTCCAGGTCACTGCTGAACTGTAGACAGTGACCTTGAACATGTAACCTGTAATGGTATGAATGATGCCCTACCGGCTGCCAAACTTTTTGTGCAGGATCCCTCATCCCTACCCCAATGGCTCCCCACTTACATGGATGGAAATAGAATAGGATGTATACGGGAAACAGAGAGGTGTACAGGAGAAACTGGAACGGTTCCTCATCTCCCAACGTACATTTAGTAATATATCTTGGGCAAGCCTACACTTATCAAAAGTGTTTGGGCCTTGAAAACTACAGAATAGCTGTGCCATACACCCAGCTGTTGCCAGTTGGATGTTTGCATGCAGATACCAGCCATAAGAATATGCCTTAAATTCTTAGATGTTAATCCAGTGAGTTTTAAAGAAAAAAAATCCTTGAAGCACCAGATCTACCAAAAGTTAAGATTATATCTCAGATGTGTCACAGCCTAATTCAGAGAAGAGACATCTGTTTTAAAGCAAACATCTGTTTCTAGCTATCCCCACTCAAAGCCATGCTGTCATCCTCTTCTAAGCCCAAATCAAAGTGCTGCGATCTTAGAAGTGGTGAATTTGCACTCACATGTTATGGATTAAGAAGGGTGTAGTTTGAAAGTAAAATCTTTCACCTCTACAGTGCACCTCTCCTGAGCATTCTTGGTTACACCATTTTTGATCCAACAACCTACAGAAAACAACCACAAGACAGCAAGAGAAGCTGCAAACACCATCCACTGCACTGTTTCAAGTAATATGAGGGGACATGAAAAAGTAATGTGGGAGACATCATTGGCTGGAGAGCTGGAGACCGCTTTGGAAGACGAAAGAGCAAGAAGTATTACAAAACTCTTCAGGTACGACTTATCCCATGTAATACTGGACAACTGAACCTCTCTGCCTAAAGAGAAGCGCTGCTGCTACACAAACACAAGCAACTGATTTAGAAAGAGAGTTCTTATGACACTCTCTCTGTACACCATACACATGAAAGGAAAATCTACCCTAGATGGCAATTCAGACTGAGATTAACCCTAGAGAAATGAGGCCTCCGGATGGTGCCTAAACTGAGATGCAAGCAGTCCGGAACTTTCTCCTTTTTGTAGTTTAACTTATATCAACACAATCTCTCCTCGTTCCTCTCCTCAGTCTCTGAGGTTCCTCTGAACCCCTCCCAAAGATGTTAGGAACTTGTGTCAGGGAGCTGAATCATGAATATGTAACCTATTGACCAATGTAACTGAATGATTTTACTTTAGCACTTCCGTTATCATAGCTGAAACTATTGTTCTAACTTGCCTTTTCTTGGAAGACATACATACCATGAAAACGCCAAGATTCCTTGCCAGCAGTAAAGCAACCTCCCTTGCTTACCTCGATCAACTGACCACTGAAGCCCAACCAAGAAAGTGTTATTTCACAATTAGCTGTGCTCAATTTCACTTTTTAATAATCACTACCTTTCAGAGAGCTAAGCTTCCACAGTTCCATGGGTTCCCCAAAAGAAAGCAGTATGAAGCATGCTGCAGCTGTTTCTCTGCAACATTTCTCTCCCTCTAAAAGTGTTCTCAAGTTAATTCTGATGAGGTTTGAAAGGAGTAGGCTTGTGTTCCACGCTGAAAATGTTTTCAATTTGACAGCTCTGTCGGTGTGGGGGAGGGAGAAAGATCAGTGATATCTTTAAGTTATGCAATAAAAAGTTAGTTGTCTTCTTTGAATGCAGATTTCTATTGAAGTTTTAAATAGTCCTATTCAGTAAGGAAAGGACTGGAAAGATGGTTAACATAAGTAAGATGAAGAAGCCTGCTGCTGTTCCTGTAAATAAAGCTGACCTTCTGGAGTAGTGGCAAAGGCTGCTGACCTTGTTTTTCCCCCTTGCACCAGCAACTGCATAACCTTACACGAGTATCGCGTTACCAGCCAAACAGTCAGCTTTCACATATGTCAGCACAGAGTAGTACACAGCACCAGCCTTCGCTAAAAGGGAACTCGCCTGCTTTCGGAAAAGCTCAGGAGGCTCAAGCTTATGCCAAGCTGACTGAAACTTTCCCAAGGGATGGACCACAGATTCCTGGGATTTAAAAAGTAAAAAGCATTATTGGCTTTGCAACACGTTCCAGAAATCACAGGCTGTAAAATATCTGATGCTGAAACTGCAGAAGGCCTGCTGTGGATGACATGCTTCTACCTTCTTTCAAGTAGTCCTATGCCACTGTTTCAGAGTTGTAATGAGAAGGGAAGGTGTGCTTGTAACACTTTAAAGAAAACCATCAATTGAGAAGCCTCAAAAGCTCACAAGTTTAAATAATTTCTCTTTAACCTTCTCCCATCATTCAGTAGATTACTTTCCATTTACCAAAAGGCAACTACTTCAAGCAGTTTCTTTTCTCCTTCCCAAAGGTTTAGAATATAGAGATAGTACTCCAGAAAGCAATGGGACTCTCTCTACATGAATTTGTGTCAACTCCATCAGCACAGTATCAACACTTGAATCCATCACATGGATGAGCTTTACCTGCACTGTGCTTCAGTGAGGCAGTGTCACATTTTAAACTTCAAGATAGCCAAGATTACGTGATCTGCCAAAATCACAGATTAATTTTGTGGCTGAGGTACTGCATTTGACCTTCAAGTCCAAGCCTTCTCTCTTGTGCTAGCAATATATATATATTATATATATATATTATATAAAAATATAATATTTCTTTCTATTATTCTACTCCTCTACAGTCCACTGAAATGAACTGTCTCTTTTTCCTCACTGCTAGGAAAAAAGCACAGACAGATAGTAATGACAACATCTTCTATTCCAGCAGGAATACTGCAGATCTGGTGAGGAGTCTGACCACTTTTCCCATCACTTCTGCTTACCTCTTTGCCCTAAGATCACAAGAAGAGAAGCCCAGAAACAGCTGTAAAAGCCTTAGATTATAAAAGCAGCTTTCATTTTCCAGGCTCCTGTAGAAGCAGTAAAGAGACCATTGCAGGACCACTGCAGGCAAATAAGTGAGCTTGACTGAATGCCTGCGACCAGTGCTTCCCATAGGTAGGACTCTAAAGGAACTGGCCAGAGCCCACACCAGACAGTAAGCCCAGCCCAGAGGTAGAGGAGAACCACTCTCCAACCAGATGCACAGACTCAGCCGAAACTTCCTTCCTCAATAAACCGTGACAGCCCCTGACTAGGTCCAAGCACTTCCTGCTGTGGTGACCACCTTGGACTTCCACAGTTGTCATAAACTATGAAAGTAATAGGGATATTAGCTGATGGACTTGTGGGAGGAAAACGTCTTACCCCCACCAGGTTTACTGCAGGTCTGGTAGAAAAAGAACAGAGACATTCGGAGAAGAATGGTGTATTCTCTTTCATAACTAAGAGTGATATATTTTTAGACTTTAAAAACTATATGTCAATCTTTCAGACTTTTTTTCTATTTCAAATGAAGTCATTTCATTTCAAAAGTTGATACTATGCAATTACTTCTTTTCCCTTTACTTTCTTCTTTTCTTTTATCCTGTAGGTAAATAACATGCTGCACTAACCACATTGCTGTAAGTGGTGAAATGTACACATTTCTTTGTGTTTATTTGTTAAAATATTACTCCTGAGCCCTACAAGTATAACCTTTCTTTTTGTTTACTAATCAACACCTTTGATACTTCCCATTTTCAGCATTATTAGTCTCCAAATTTCCAGTCTGTCAAATGACAGAAAAGCACTTAAGAACCTCCAGATGCATCAGAGCTACAATACTAGAAAACATCTGTAATTATTTAGAATTCAACAATCTGTTGCACATTATTTTGTGAATAAATCTAGGAGTACTTTCAGTGTGGAAATAATGCACAGAACTCTGAGCCATGCAACATAACTTCCAAGTTGTGCCTTGCTGAGTGGGGTTGGACCAGCTGACCTTCAGTTCCTTTTATATTCAATTTCAAATTCATCTGAATAACCAAATAACTACTGCAGAGTTTTCAGGTTTTCTCAGTATTCTTTTTTCCTGCTTGGAAAAACACTTGGGGAGGGAGAATTTTTCCTCTGAAGTGTCCATGTAATGGCTGAGTAAACACCACCTGTGCTCTGAGTCAGAAAACATCCAAACAATTCACCATTTTCTAGACAGAACAATGAGAAAATAAGAATCATAATTCTAGAAAGTATCCAAGATATTTTTCATCCACTTGCACCCCTCCAAGAAGCTTTTGAAATACAGGGCAATAAAAGTTGAGCTGCTTTCAGTACACCTTGCTTGCCTTTCTGTTGTGAGAATGCTCTGCCAGTAAGTAACTCTTAAGCTACCCTGATGTGATCTATGGGGATTGAAAGGGACCTTAGGAAGACTGCTGCTGTGTGACAGAAAGAAATAAAGACCCATCCCTTTACACACATTTGACAGCCTCTAATTCTCCTTCCAATCACGGCCCCTTCTATTAACCTCCTTTAAGTCAGTTAATTGGGAAAAGTGCCATCAGTCAGTCTCCTTTGAGTGCAGGAGTGTGCCCGAGGATGTGCAAAAATAGGTTAGAAATGGTCAAAAATGTCTTGAAGCATTTTAGAAATGGGCAAAACCGGGTTAGAAAT
>JAVHNF010020691.1:0-20021 GCA_034783455.1 Micropsitta finschii | reverse complement strand
TGTCCAAATGGAATGTCCCTGTGCCCATTACCCCTTCTCTTTTCCATGTGACTCCTTGAAAACAGGGAGTCTCCATCATCTTTGTAGGCCATCCTTTAAATGCTGGAGCATACTGATAAGGTCTTTCCTAAGACTTCTTTTCTTAAGCCTGAACAAACCCCTTTCTGTCAGTGTTTCCTCATATGGCAGGCTTCCTAATCCTCTGATCATCTTAGTGGCTCTTCTTTGGACCCCCTCCAGCCTGTCCACATCTTTTTTTGTATAGTGTAGACCAAAACTGAACGGAATAATCAAGTCTATTCATAGTATGATTCATATGATTCATAGAACCATATTCATAGTATATTGCATTACTATCAGAAGTTTGCTTTTAATTTTTGAGTTCTTGGTACTC
This sequence comes from Micropsitta finschii, assembly GCA_034783455.1. Classification (NCBI taxonomy): domain Eukaryota; kingdom Metazoa; phylum Chordata; class Aves; order Psittaciformes; family Psittacidae; genus Micropsitta; species Micropsitta finschii. The sequence goes on along the minus strand of JAVHNF010020691.1, from coordinate 19,627 downwards.
AAAGGTGATCATTCCTATTTGCATTGAGGAACTGTAGTCAGGCAACTTCTTGCCTCATCTTTGCCTTGATTTATTTCCGGATTTGGGTCTTCTTTAAGAAAGAGTCGAGTTTCTATTTCTATCTATACACATACTGAAATTCAGTGACCAAATGCAAAGAATAATCTTAAGTACTTGTTGTCCATAACAGTGAAATATGAATTGAACTGGATGTGCTTAATATCAATTGTAATTGACAAAAAAAATACCAACAAAAAAGCAAACCCAGACCACTCCTGAATGTCCTTTCATGGTTTCCTTCAGGTTATTCTGTTAGTGTTTACCTGATGTAATTTTTAATGTACCATCTCTAATGTACTCAAGCCAAGGGTAGGCTGTGCAAACCCTGAGGTTGATTTGAACAGACATTCATTTGTTCATTGATTTGAACAGACAGAGCCAGCCCACTGTACCTTCCCCAGGAAACAAGCTACTTCCAGTTATGCTTACATGACACTCCAGCAAGAGACCCCCAAACGGAAGCCATAGCAATGTGATGAAAAATAAGGATTTAAGATTTTCATAGCTTACCCATCTGGTTACACCCTTTTTTGTCTTAGAGAAAAAGCCCTCTCTTGGTAGCAAAGAAAGGGGAACATATTGCCCTTTTTTACAAGTTTGTGTCAATTTTTCTTGTGTTTGAAAAAAGTGCCAGATGTGGACATGAGAATTCCCCATGGGAATCTAACACAAACTGGCTAGTAGGCAGAATACAGCATCTTAGAGCCTTTGCCTGCTGGAAGCCAACTCATTGTATGTTTTTGTCTGTTGCCCTGGGCCTCTGTTGACTGCCCATCTATTTCTAAATAGTTTTCTGTGGAGATACTCTGGATGACCTTAATCATAGAATGTTTTGGATTGGAAAGGACCTTAAGATTATCTAGTTCCAACCCCCATGCCATAGGGAGTGAGTCCTCACACTGGACCATGTCACCCAAGGCTCTGTCCAACCTGGCCTTGAACACTGGCAGGGATAGAGCATTTACCACTTCTTTGGGCAAAAAGGATCACCTTGCAGAATCTTCTCCCTTCCTAACTTTCTTCTAGATATGTCCTGTGCATTTTCCTGGCTGTTGCTCCTTTTCACCACTCTGTTCCCTGACATGCTCTTCGTGATCCTCCATTTCACTCTGTTTCTGCTGTTTAAAAACAGACTCCACTCTATCGATTAATGGACAAAATCTAATTCTTTCTTAACCCACTGTTAATCTTCAAGGACTCTGGACATGAAGGTTTGGTTTAGGAATTTACTTTACAATTATGCTTTTCCTTATTTAATCTTTAAATTTGGCTTTGCTTCTGTGATTAATTTCTCCAATTCTTTTAACCAAATAATGTTTCTGTAGTACTGTTCTCTACAGATTTTAGCAGCCACTGGCATTTGCCTGCATTTTTTAATTGGCGGAATGGTTCAGTGTGAGGTGTCCCTGGCCCTTGGCAGGGGGGTTGTAACGAGATGATCTTAAGGTCCTTTCTGACCCTAACTATTCTATGATTCTATGATTCTGTAGTGCATTTCAGACTACGTTTGGATGAGAAAAATCTATAAAAAACAAATCATGTAGGGAAGACTTGTGTTGGTTTTCTAACTGTCGAGCTTCTTTCTTATCACAGATCAAGAAAAGGCAAGCAAATCCAAACAAAAGTCATTAAATTGTGCCAGGCTTCTTCTAAGTCCCTGTCTTACCTTGCATGGATGTAACTTCCTTTTCTTTCATTACTTTGTTACATTTCCAAATTTTGTTTTTCTGCTGTGAAAGTGAAACAGGAGTTTTTATTTTACATGAGGATTTAGGAAGGACAGTTAGAGTGACACTGAGGCCATCAACTTTATGTAAAATTAACTTGAGAAAACTGATGCTGTTCTATGGATACTATGTTTGCCAATTAAATGTAATTAAGCACATAACTGATACCTCATAAATGAATTCTAGCATTGGAATCACTCGGATTTCATTTTTCTGTGAACAGAGAAACATATAAGAAAAAAAGAATACAGAATGCATTTTGTTGCTATTGGGGAACCACTGCTCTCAAAATGTGTTCCGTTTGCTATTCTTTGTGTAGTTAGGTTTTTCAATTCGTTTAATACAGGGTAGGCAAGTTATGTAGGATCAGGCCCCAAACGCAAAAGTGTGAGAAACTGTATTTGTAAAGATCACTTTAATTAGGCCAATTGGCATTGCATACAGACCCTAACAGGCAATACAGTTTTATCACCAAGATCTGCAGAAAACTAGACCAATTCTATGGCTGACCTACCTTTACACTTAAGCAAGCCAATGCAAGAAGTCATTATGATTTTAAATACCTACAAAAATAATAAGCATCACACTAGGATAAAACAAAATAGACAAGCTATTCTGAAGCTTGACAAAAAAAGGCTTTTACTGTTGCATTTAACCAGCTAGTATTTCCAAGCTACCGAGGAGCTTACTGCCACCAATCTGCTCCCTACACTCTGGGTACCGCACAGGGTTCTCACACATGTGTGGTGTCTGGCAGTCACTACAGGTAAAAAAAAGTGCACAGCCACACTAGAATGCTATTTTTTTTAAAATAGGAAAAATCCTTTTACTAATGGAAAAACTCAATAAAAATTTTAATCCTCAAGCTGTTCAAAGGTTATCACAGTCATCATTTTGCAGAGGACTTTACTGGCTAAAAGTTTCTCATTTAAAGTAGGTCTTTAAAATTAAAATAATATCTGCATATAGCTTGCTTGCTAACTTATAGCCTGAAGTTATTAAATAAGATATTGAAAAATGCTTGTAATGAAATTGTAAATTGAGCCTTAACTCAAGTTTTGGAAATTCTGTAGAAATTAAACAATAAGGAGTCTGTATTTTTATAGTGTTTCTTTCTTTCAAACTATAATTTGCCACACCTGTTTGAATTTCTTCCTAATCCTGTATAAAAGCTGAGCTGTTAACAGTTTATTGTTGTGTAAAGCATATTATTAAAATACACATTTGTTTTTTTCTTTGCCTGTGAAGTCTGGTTTACAGATGAAAACTTTTTACATTATTTATATGTAAGTTAATATGCATAGACTATAACATATTTTATACAGCTCGTATAAATAACATGAATACTACCTTAAGGATCAGAAGTATACTCTGTCACTCAAAATGTGACGCAAGTGTGACTGGGAAATGAGGTTTCAGATCATTACTGTCTACCAGGTACTAGAACAAGGAGGAGTTCTGGTTACAAAGAACACTAGATCAGACAGAAAAATGATGGAGTAAAGTTCCAGTATTATCTTTTCCATATTCTAGATTCAAACCTAAAAAGAAAAATAAAACCCCACAACCCAAAACCCCAAACAAAAATAAATACAGCCTTACCTGTACCATTTTCAGGACTTAATTTTAACTTTACTGGGCAAAATAAAGGTGCATGTCCAGCTAGCAGGAAAATTCGTTACTCACTCCTAAAAACCTGAAGATGAAGTACTTGGCTTAAAGTCACCCTGAGAGTCAATATGCAGCCAAGGTCAGTGCTGCCAGGTTAGTGTTTCCCTCACCCCAGCCTGAAGGGTCATATTATCTCCTCAGTTAAATACAATTTTGAGCCTCAATCCCATTTGCTGTTATTTTTCTTGTCCAAGCTAGCTTTTACAGCCTTTTATAACAGAAGCGCTGTAGGTGCAGCCAAAAGCTGTGCTGCTCTCAAAAACCCGTATAGTAAAACATTCAGTAGGTATGCTGCTGCTATTCATTGACGCACTAGGGCTGAAAAATCCAGAAAGGCTAAATTCTCCTGTTTGCTTAAGGCTTTGTTGGGACACGGTGCCTACAATTATATGAGTCAATTAAACGAGCCTGGGGCTGTTCTCCAGCACCAAGGCCAACAGGCATGGAATAATGGGTTTGCAATTCTTATTTTAATACATTTTTCTTACCTGAGAAAGTCTTACTCTGAAAAACTGTAAGGATGTTTGTGTCAGGGTAACTTTTAGGAGACAGATACTGGATTTTGTCACTGCTTCAAAGAGAGATACATTCTTTGGGAATATAGCCCAGTGCTTTTCATAGAAGTCCTGTAATTCACAGTGTATAGAGTATTTGGGGTTGAATCAATCACTCTCTTTGGTTTCCTGAAGGAAGTGCCTAACTCGGATCAGCCCTTTCTCCAATGATGCCTGTGTGGCTAAGTACCTTGAGCAAACAGAACACACTTGTATCTTCCACACAGGGCTCTCCCTGCTAGGTATCCTAGCTCTAACTAGCATGCAAACTATTTCTACAGGTTTGAAAAGCAAGCTCTAGAAGATTATGCTGCTGTACCTCAGGAGCTTGCCTCCCCTGTGCAACCTCCCAAACTTCTGTTGCCTGAGCAGTACAGATAGAGCAGACAAACCCTCCTCTCAGCCGTACACCCTTCTGGTCTGGTGCTTAGCTTACAGAACCAAAGCAGGAGAACAGGACGGGGGCTGCTCTAAAAGACCAAGGCTTGAAACAATTAGTTTTGGCCACCCATTTCAGCAAGCTTTCCACCCAGTCTTGGTGGGATAAGCAGACTAAAGTTTACACTATTGCCTGCTGCTGAATCAGACTGGGGTTGGTAAATAATAAAAGAGCCTATTTTTTCACCCTTCCAACCTGCTTATATGGGAAAATGCCCATCTGTGGTGATGAGTTTTGAAGGGTCCACAGAATTAAGCACAACAAGCATCAATGAAGTACTTGGTGGTGGGAACAGAACTAATTACCTGGCATCTCACATACACTTGTGCCTCCCTGCTCCCATTACATGATGGAAGTGTCAGTTTATCCAAAACTCTCCAGTGGTCTTAAACTATTTTCAGAAAAAACAATACTTGTGACTTCTTTTACTTCTGCAAAATTTGCAGGACTGTCCTCATGTCTATTATGGTAACTGTCCACAAGAGAAAACAATAATCAGTTCTACTGAGAAATGACAGCTTAGAGCAGTTTAAACAAGACTGTCCAAACCCAGACTGAACTCGGGTTATGTATTTATATGCAGCTACTTTGGTGGCATTTACCTTAACATACTGAATGGGATGGTCTGATTTCAAGGTGCAGAAAGCAGAACTCTCAGCACACTGAACACAGGTCAGCAACACATACAACATACATACTCTACAATACAGCATGCATAAAGTAATTGCTAAGTACAGTCAGCAGTTTAAGGGCAGGAGAAACTGGTATTCAGAAGCATTTCTCTTTTCAGAAGCAGGTTTTGTCCTTTCCAAATCAAGAACAGAACAAAAAAGGAAAGAACAAAGATACTGATACTATCTACAAGAATAAAACATTATTTTGAACTAGTGAAATTATGATGGAGTGACAACAGAAAATCTTTCCAGCATGATGGAATGACAACACAGGTGAAAAAGTAAGAGAGGAATAACAAATGGGGCAGGGGGAAGAAAAGAAAAAGATCTAAAAACCTTGACTTATCATTTATTGAAGCCAAAAGCTGTCCACTAAGTCAAATTATGACACTTGGTACAAACACTGAAACGCCTGAAAATAAGCTACAAACATGTTATCACAAGCATTTTAAGTGAGCTTTCTTAGGCTCTGTGACAAAGCTGCTGTTCTCTGACAAACCTGAGTAAATTAAAAAAGAAAAGTCAGCAGACCTTGCTGTCTGTCACAAAGGCAACAGTAATGTACAATCTGTAGCACAAGTGTAACATACTTGCATTAAAAATACTGATTTCAGAGTTATATTAGAATTTGCTAAGTCAAATCAATTATGGCCAAGAAGGATTTGTAAATACATTCAATTGTTCAGACTTAAAAAAATAACATAAAAGTAAATGAAGACTGAAACCTAACCAGAGACAATTCAATTAAATTATGTTAAGGCACAATCTGTGTTCAGAATGGAGCCACACTTTGCAGCAAACCGGTTAATATTTTGTTAAATTATGCTGCATCAGACCTCAAAGACAAATGCTGTGAAAGAAGTGATGGTGAGCAGCAACTGCGCTTCCCTCTGAAAATATTTAACCTCAAGAATTATCTCTCAGCCCATTGCTAATGGACTACAGTCAACTCCATGAGAAGAACAAGAAAGTTAAGAACCAGAATAGCCAAAGAAAATTTAAATGGAAGACAACCGGTTTTCAAACTGCATGGCAGATCGCTACCTCTGTAGGTGTCAAAGCAGAAACAATAGTAAATACTACAAGAACAAACAAAATCTACTAAGAATTACAAACTACTCTATGCTTCAGGTTTTGACATTTTAGAAACTGAGACAATGCACAAAAAGAAGTTTAAACAAGCCCCAAATCTCCTTCCTGCATTTAATTCATTATATTAGTCATAAGGCAGAACATGACTATGAAAATAAAGACAATGTTAACATGAAAAGCATATGCTCAAATATACTGACGCAGCATAATGAGTGGGTGTGTGTAGCTGCAGCTGAACAGTATTAATTATCACTCTTTTAATATTTTCTTTTAACATTAAGAGAAATGCTTGAGAATAAACCCATAAATTATCAGTCTATCACATGAAAATTATACAAGTACCTCACGACCACTTGTTTAGGAAACCATAGCAGAGAACTTTAAATCAGATCTGCCACACAAACTTGCAGGTGAAATAACTCAGCGCATTCCTGAGAGGAAACACTGCCATGGTCCTAGAGAAAAGCCCTGGCGACATCTTTGTTTTGGTTTTTACACGTATCTTGTAAAAACCAGTCTTACCCTGTCACCTTACCAAACATGCAAGAAGTCTTTATCTCCTCACCACTCAAGCACACACGTAGATATCAACTCTCCCCCCAGTAGGGCACACCATAGCATTTTTACCTCCACAAGAGGAAGCCCCCTGCTTTCGCCGGAGAAAATCCGCGGCTTGCCCTTCCCCGGAGCCCTGCCACCATAACGAGAGGAACCCCAGCCGGGTCTCCACACGAAAGCGATGCCGGCAGCCGAACCCATCAGCAGAGGGAAACGTTTTCTCTGCCCTCCACCTCTGCTGCGGCACGGGGACGGGGACGTGCGTGTGTGTGACAAAAAAGCAATGCCAGAAGATGACGTACAGCTCGCCTCAGAGACGACGGACTGCATGTGAGGGCCCTGTCAGCTAGGGAAGGGGCGGCCTCCTGCCACACATGTCCCCATCTTCTGTGCGGGCCGTACCCTGAATCAATGGAGCATGAGGGCCTGCTCCCTTGGGGCTGGGGGACAATGACTTCGGGGCGGCTCGCCGCACCGCTCTGCTGGCCCACCTTGCCGGGCCCCGCCAGAGCTGTCAGCCCTGAGGCCCGGGTGAGGAACGGTCGGCCGACTCCACTCCCATGATGGATAGGGGCAAGCCACGGGCCCCAGCTCCCCATCCCACAACCCGTCAGAAGCCGCTTACCGGGAGATGAGGTGAGGGAGGCGCCTCGCAGCCGGCAAGGCCGGGCCGCAGCGGGGAGGAACCGCTGCCCGCTGTCCCGTCCCGCGGGCCGGCACACAACGTGCTCCGCCGCCGCCACCCGGCCAAGATGGCCGCCGCCCCCGCAGGGAGGGGCCTGGGCGCGCACCATAGAGACGAAGCGAAAGAAGGGACGCAGGAAAAGAGGCTCACCATAGAGAAACCGCTCAGGGAGAGAGCGACGCCTCCCGCCACAGGGCGGGGCGCGGGAGGTGCCAGTTGGCGTGCTTCTGCCGCGACTATCAGTGACGCCATCTTCAGGCGACACCGCTCTACGCTGGAGGTGTGCGCGCTGCCCGGCTGCCCGCCCTCTTTCCGGGGCAGGCAGTGTGAGGGCACCGGGCCGTTACGACCCACACCGGCCGGGCTCTTGGGGGAGCGCCCAGTGCGGAAAGCCTCTACCTCCGCCTCTCCCTACCGGGAGCACCTGTGGGCTGGCCCCGCCCCCTTCCTCTCTCACACCCCGCCCCACTCCCCCGCCGTTCTCTTTCAAACCGGGCTCGCGCGGCGGCGCGGTCTGCGCGTGCGCGGCGGCACATCGGCGTCGGTGGCGGGCGGGAGGCCTCAGGCCTGGAGGCGGCGGGCTCCAGTGTGGGGATACGTGTGGCGGCGGCGGACTCGCTGCTCCCTTGCAGCCCCTTCGCCCGCTAGAGCGGTCTGCGAGGATCAGGTGGGTACGGTGCTCCGTACCGACACGGGGGGCTGACGGCGTGGCCTGTCCAGAGTCTTGCCCCAGCTGTCACGGGAGCTGTGCCTGGGCAGAAAGCTGGTGCGGTGCCTTCGCTCAGCCTCTGGAGCGCCCTCCGACCCCGGTCGTGGGGCTGGGGCTGCTTAACCGGTGCCGCCGCCGGGTACTTACCTCAGCGAATGGTTGTGCTTTTGAACTGAGTCTTCAGCTGTGAGGGGGAGTGTGGTCTGGTGACTGAGCAAAGCCGAGGTGTTTCGTGAGTGGGGTTGCTCGTTTGTTGCCGGTATTTGAGTGTTCTGTAGGGCCATAATACAGCGTTGTAAAAGTAATTATGCCTAAAATCGGAATTCAGAGTCCTGCGAAGAAGTCGTGGGTGGAGGGCTGAGTGAAAGCAACTTGAATTGTCAAACGGACTTCATCCTCTGTTGGCTGTCTAGTTTTAAGAAGTTAATATAGGCACTTGCAAAGAAGTGGTTGTGTCCTTCCAGGAGCAGATGAGGACCTTTGGAAGTCTGAGCTTGTGCAAAGCCACAATTTTAATTTCAGTTGATTAGGGCTATAGGTATAAAAATTGCTAATGTAATTGTTTTGTGCAGTTTTCTCTAATTACCGTATTTTTAAGTATATTTGTTATGATGGAAGACAAGTATTTTTTATTAATAAGCTTAAAGCAGTATGCTAAAGGCAGAGTAGAGTAGAAGTGTTTGAAACTGTATTGAGAGAATTATCTGGGAGATCAAATGTACAGGTGGCCTAGTTATTGAAATACATTGTTGCTGAATGTTTACAACCATTATTAAATATTAATTAAATGGCAGTCATTTGCATGGTCAGTGTTACTGTTTAATCTTCAATCTGAACGAAAAAATAGGAAGCATAGTAAAATAGTTTCTGCATGTATCTTGAGATCTTTAAACGTCTTACACCAACAAAGGTCCATTCAAAGGAAATGAGAGCAGGGGAAAGAACTTGTGAGGTAAAATGAGTAGCTCAAGTATGAAAATCATAGGGAAATCTAAGGTATGAAATCTTCCATTCAAAAGAAGAACAAGAAAAACAGTCTTGTAAATCATGGATGTTGTAAAAACGTTGGAGTAGTCAGTGCAGCCTTTGTTTGGGTTTGATGGAGAAGTAGTAGACAGATACGTGCTAAAACTGAATAAAACTATTATGATGGGAATGCAGTTGAGGTGGTTTAGGGGGAGAGCTTGTCAGTAAGTAGAAAACAATTAAAACTCATGTGCAAACAGAAGATGGACTAGTTTGGTTTGTTAAGAACAGTCTGGATCAACCGATTTTTTGTAGTAGCCAATGCAGTTAATGAGAAAGGAATACAAGGGGTTTGTCTTGATTTTTGCAGGGTTTCTGCTATTGCTTGGGCTTTTGTTAAAAGCAGACTACTGAAATGGGATCTAAAACAGTTTTTATGAGATTTTGTAAAGTTGGTTGAAAAATTGCATATTTGAAGCTGACTTGTAAATAATTCACTTTAAACAGGGATGCCAGGAAGTGTCCTCCTGTCGTTCTGTTGTGGATATGCATTCATTTTTTTTTCTGTAAAGGTTAGCATGGAAGAGATAAGCTGGCAAGTTGGAAGGATTGAGAGCACTGTACAGCTCAGGGTCAGAATTCAAAATTATTGTGAAGATTGATAGCAGATTCGAAATCAGTGCAATTAAGCTCAGTTAACAAGAACTGGGGAAGGAAGAGAATGCAGGAAGGAGAAATTAAAGGCGTAATTAGTGGAAAGGGTAGTACTGAACAGCAAGTAGTATCCCGAAAAAGCTTTTGAGCACTGTAATGTATCATAGATGAAATATTAAACAATATGATGTCCTTGCAATCATACATACGTTATTTTGGCATGTTAGCAGATGAGATTAAATATGAAGACAAAGAAAAGTGATTACTCTGTGCGGTTGAGCCTTAGTATGGCTAATTTTTGTTAACCGTAGTATGCAGATCTCTAGACTCCACAAGAGTTAACAACACTTGGTTTGTGAGGGAAACTTGAGGCATAGGCACACAAGGAGCAAATTCGATGAAGGCCCTCACATCTACAAAAGGGTTACTGTGTACAAGCCAGTGATTATGTAGCCTTCAGGCTGTATGTAGAACAGAAGAAGAAATCATGTTTGGTTTTTAGAAGGTATTACTTGGGTTGGATGGTAAAGAAAAACATTTGGTATTTAGATTGCGGAAACACTGAAGCTGGCTGTCCACAAAGATTGTGCAGTTTCTATTGTTGAAGTAAAATGGTTGGACAGGTGTCTGTTGAAGATGGTCTCAAAGGTCCTTGCAGATGTGCATTTAAACAGTTCTGTGTGTGCTAACATGGCGGAGTTAGAAATTTTAATGGGAGAAAACTGCTTTGGAATCTGCAGCAGTTCCCTTGAACTGGTATTTTTATGGAGCTTTAGTAGGAGAAAATTATGATGTATTCTTCTTTGCAGTATGTCGTAGAGGAGCATTTGTGTGTTCACTGAAGGGTCTGATTTCAGGTATGCGTCTCAAGTGTCTTCTACTGGTATACTGAGAATAACCTGTCTGTTTTTATTGTGAAAGGTAGATTACTGAACCATTTAAATCCAGTTTGCTTTGTTTATAAACTGTATGTTTGCTTAAACATCTAATGGCTGCTACTTCACAGGGATGTTCTCTGGAAAGGAACAAACTTCTCTAAGGAAGATGCTGAGGAATGAAGAGTTCAAGGAGGGGGAAAAGCTTAGCTGCTGCCTTGTCTTGATCAGAGGATATACATTTCATATAGTGGAAAGTGGCAAAAGTGTGACATTAGTCATGTCATTAAGACATCAATATACTAAATGTTGTTAATAAGGAAACAGTAGCCTACTAATGATCTTTTGCAATAATTGAATTGGGAATTTGAAGATGTTTCCAGCCAATGCTTCTATAGATGCAGTGTGTCATTCCATTTTTCAGTACATGTAAAGGAGAAGGGCTTCTAGACAGATTACTTGTTTTTGTGCATCTTGAAAAGAAAATGATAAAAAATTTCTCATTCTTTTATCATCTTGGGCTGAGAAAATGGTTTGTGGTTTTGTTTTATTTGGTGACTTAAATTATTTTTAATGTTATGTATTTGTCTTGTCCAAAATGAGGTGCTTTTGCTAGTAAAATGCTCAGAAGTGTTATTTGAGTGATCTGGTCTCTTGCTGTAGTATTTTCCCTTAGCAATTCTACCTGCTTTCTGTTTCTTAGAGTTTTAGGAAGCTTCAGAAAACTATCCAGAATGTATTATTGTATATAAGCTGGTTAAACAGAAATTCTGTTGTGAAAAATGGCCTTCATATAGAATCACAGAATAGTTAGGATTGGAAAGCACCTTAAGATCATCTAGTTCCACCCCCCCTGCCATGGGCAGGGACACCTTGCAGTAAACCGTGTCACCCAAGACTCCAAGACTCAATTACTTCAACTCATTAGTTCAAACTAAGTTCAAGATTTTCAGTCTACCGCATCACTGACACACACTTTGTGGCTGACTTACTTGCAAGTAGTGGTTTAGAGTTGAAATTTGGATCTTGAGTAGCTTTGCCTGCAAGATTGAAGGAAACAAGCTCAGTTTAAGACAGTAAGAAACTTGGATGGCGTTATGGTTTGTTTTTTTTTTTAATTGGAGGGCATTAGGATTAGTATATATGTGAATTATATGAATATATATGATATCTGTAGGATTAGCTGCGTAGTGTTAACCTACACTTCTGAGAGGATGGTGAGCCAATAGTAAGTGTTTGGCATGGACAGTGATATATGCTACAGAATTTGGATTTCCCACGTGCAACAAAAGGTTTTAGCTGCAGTTATTCTTACATCCAAAACCTTGTCTCTGCCTTGTATCACTTCTGTTGTGGGTGAGGTCTGGGCCCTGTGGATACCTGCCCCTCATTTGCTATCTAGGTGAGGTACTGGAGACTTTTGGTGAGATTAGCAGAGCACAGTATGATGTCACGCATGTAAACAAAGGATTAAAATAATATCCAAGTCCCTGACTTGAGCACTTTATGTTTAATTTTAAGCTTTAATGTAATCTTTTTTTTCTTGAAAAAAGTCTTTAAGCTACTTTCTAGGAAGTAATAAGGTGTTCTATGCTATATAAACCCCAACACGATTATATTGTTGTATATATGGCAGTAGTCTAGGTGTTGAGACAGAATGTGATTACTTGAGCAGCGCAAGTCTCAGGTTAATGATTCCAGATGAAGTTGTGAAGTTAAGGAAATGCACCGTAGATAAATATGGCAATAATCAATCCCTACAGTATTTGAGCCCATGAGATTTGTTTGAACTCTCATTTCCTACTTTTTAAGGAGATCTCCAGGAGGGCAAGCTTGCTCTAGGTTCTGAATAGGCTTCTGAACTTGCAGATTAAGAAAACTCTTACTTGTACGTGAAGGGAAAATGAAGCTGTATTGCCAGCCTTGAAATCAACAGGGTCCATTTTAATTTCTTAAAACCAAATCCTGAAACTCTGACTAACTCTGTATGTGTGAATTAGAGTGAAACAAGTAGTATATGTTCTATGAATTTTCAGTTATGTTTTGATTTTTGAAGGACAGAATTTACATGTATGTGGAACCTCTTACTTAAAGTTTATATATAAAATATATTATTCTTATAAATACATAAATAAAAGGTTTTATAGACATGCAAAAAATGTTTCCATATATGTGTATAAACTGCATATTCCGTAGACTATGATACAAGTTCAAGGCCAAAGAGGTAAAGTGTCAGTGTAAACAAACAATTGTTCAATTTTCCTGTCAAGCTAAAAATGTATCAACTTTTTTTTCCTCTCCCCACTAGAAATGACTACTCCAAACAAGACGCCACCTGGTGCTGATCCAAAGCAGTTAGAGAGGACTGGTACTGTTAGAGAAATAGGCTCACAAGCAGTCTGGTCTCTGTCTTCCTGTAAGCCAGGTAAAACCACAGCAAATGGCGTAAAAAGCTGAATGTACATTTTGTCTTAGATTACATAGAGGTTTATGTTTTGATAAGACATATATAGTGTAGCAGTAAAACTGCTGTTGTGTAAGCTGTATGGGTAGTCACTACAAATAATTTTGACCTAGTCTATGTTTGATGCAGTATGAAAGTTTGAATGCTCTCAGAAATCCTGTGATGAGGAAATCTCCTATTAACAGAAGAGATCTTTAACCAGCATTATACTGAATTGTTTTGTGGGATTTTTGTTTTGTTTTTTACTCGTGTAAGTGAACAAACTAAACTAAAGTGTATGAGCAGAAACCCAGCAGTGTATAATCGTTCCTGTGTGTTTACATTTTGCCTGGGTATCTTGTATTTTTAACTTGGAAAAACCATGCAGCTGGGCAACCTAAATGTTCTGTCCAGACTTTGTGTTCACTCTGCCATTATAGTTTAGCTCCCTAAAATCCTGCAAGTGAAATCAAACTATTGCAAATTTTCCTGAGGTACAGTTAATGATAGTTTATACCTGCTCAAAATATCTGAAAATCTGTATTGTTTTGATTTGAGATTGTTGAGTTGCTGGTTTAGAAGTATCTGCTGGGAATTGATCTGGTATCTTTCTGCAGCTTGGACTCAGTGGTGACCTTTATGTCACAATGCTGTGCTCAGGCTGAATGTCTAGTCTGATATGCTAGTATCTTACTTAGAGAAAACATCATATGGTTTAGTCACTACAGAGTGAAAATATTTTTTTTATTGTAAATTAAACTTCAGCTGCTGAATTAAAACTGCAGCTAGTGTGGGCAATCAATAAAAGGATGTGATCTGTAAAAGGACAGATAATAAGGGAATGGAAAAATATGGATTTGGAGTTGCTCATTTAAATGCGATGGCATTAACTTTCAGAAATACTGTGTTTGGCATCTCTTGTTTGTTCTAGCTGCTAACTTGAAAAAGTCAAAATATTTCAGGAGACTACTTGAAAAGAAAATGTTGTATTTGGCCAAAGTTTTGTAATAGATAAATGGTCTCTGCTGTGAGTCCCCTTTAGTTCAGCAGTTAGATTATAGAATAGATGGAAAAGCCTAACCATTAAGTGTTGTTCTTGCAATTAGTATGAATTGCTACTTAACAATTTGAAATTCCAGGATGTGTTGAATGGTTTCAAACTCTGCAGACTTCAGTAGGAGATAAAAATGTAAAGACACTCAAGTACTGAGCTTCGATTGATAGGTTCCCCTGTTTTCTGTCACAAAAGTATAGGCACATCTTTCATGTCTAGAAATAGTTCCTTATCTGTTACAACTTGGAATACGTACTTTAGTTTGTAACAGCTGAATAAAAATTATGTCTGTGATGTCTACATTGTGGAAATGGGATATTGGAGACTATTAAATTTTCTTTTTCTTAGGATTTGGAGTGGATCAGTTGCGAGATGATAATCTAGAAACTTACTGGCAGTCAGATGGATCACAGCCTCATTTGGTGAACATCCAATTTAGGTATTGAAAATTACTCTGTATGGGTTAGTGTGTATAATTCTGTATTGATTACTGTTCACCAAGATAGAAATTCTGGATGTGCAAGGACTCCTGAGTTAATCCTGTTTCCCAGCTGCTAAAGAAACCAGATGGATAGCATTTATAAAAATGAGATTGTCAAACATAATGGTTACTAAATGCCTAAATAAGCAACAAAAATGGATGTTTAATAATATGTCATTTGTAGTGGTTTTGCATTTACTTATCTAAAGTGACACTTTTGTCCTGGCTTTTTGTCTTTGAGTGTAGTTTGAAGGGTAGATTACTGGTTTTAAATAGTCTAATATTATTTACGAACTTACTGTTTTCCTATCCTTTTCTTTGTAAGATGATTTCAGTCTTTACCCAAACTCTTAAGATAATGTTAGATGCTTGTCACCTTTTTATTTGCTTTCTGAAGAAATCTTTAGTATAGTAATAGAGTCCATATTTGATAAGCTAAGCTTATGCATTGTCGCATACAAGTGTTTATTTGGCATTCTTGGTCTTTTGCTGTGTTTCTTGGTATACTGACACTTCTGAAGGCACACAGAGGAGAATAGTGAGAATCCAGTCTGTGCATAACAATGTAGATAAACACCTAGTTGCCTTAACAGTGGAGTTCTTATAAATCTAGACATACTTGTATTAAGGTTTAGAAGTCCTTAGTTATTACAAACTAGCAACAAACTCATCTTGAATATTTTTTGTAATGATGCTTACATAGTTTCTGTTGCTTCCTGCAGAAGAAAAACAACAGTGAAGACTTTATGTATTTATGCAGACTACAAATCTGATGAAAGTTACACTCCAAGCAAAATCTCTGTCAGAGTAGGAAATAACTTTCATAATCTCCAGGAAATCCGGGTAGGTCAATGGTGCTTTGCTTTCTGTCTTAAAATAAGCCTCATATTAGGACATCTGATGTAGTAAATTTGGTTTTGGAGGTAAAATACAGCATTGTGCTTGGAGGCTGAAAATGCCTGGGTTTATTTTGGTGTTTGCTTTTAGGTTTTTTGATAAAGGTTTTTTTACCTTGCAAATTTACTGGACTGGTTTCTGGTTTTTATCAGGCTCCATTACCAACATGATTATAACAGGCTTGATATATAGATCCTGTAATGAAGAGTGCGATTTTCCAGAACAGGGATATTTAGAATTGGTTAAACTTTGATCTCACTTTAAGTATCTGCAAACCCTATGCGTTGCATACATCAAAAAAGTGACTTAGTTTTAAATACTTGCCTTTTTAGAATTAAAAAAGGCATGGATCAAAGTTATGAACGGGTTGTTCAGCTATTGAGTCTCACTAGGAATCAGAATTTAAACCTACAGGCTTTAGTTATGGATGTGTATGGTGCATTTGTATTGTAAATGGTGTATTGTACCTTTGGAGTTTGGATTTAAGTTTTGGGAGGCTGCATGTACTCATATTAGCAAGTAGCATCTGATTCAAAGCTCACTTTTGAGACCCAGGGAAAAAGGAGCTGGGACACAAGGCCTAACCATAAATTATATGAGGGTTTCTTTGTATTCTGGTGGTTAGAGAATCTTTATGTGAGAATCTGTTACATATTTGCTAATAGCTGACTCTAGCCACTACTGATGGTGAGAATTTAGAACTGCCATGCTAACTTTCCATAATCATACACGAAGCAAGCAAAATACCAATTTAAATTAAAAGTCTAATGAAATCTGCAATCAGATGTGTTCATAAATGCTGTTTTATTTTTGAGTATAGTTTCTAATCTTTTAGTAATGCCTTTTTTTTTTTTTTTTTTTTTTTTATACTGAACAGTCATGGAGACAGAAATTTTGGAAAGGAATGCAGTTATTTTTAACAGTACAATGTAATTTTCATTTATGTAGATAGGACATTTGATACATACAACTTTGAATTGGAGATAGATTTGTAGTGTTTTATTAACCTATTTATAAAAGTCTAGTAGGCAGACCTAGTATTTTTTTCATGGTGACACTTCTAGTCAGGAAAAGTTTCTTTGGTGGAACAATCGAGTTGAGATTTGAGTTTAACTGCTTAGTTTTGCTAGCCTTTTGGTAATTAGTAAAAGCAGATTTCAAATAATTCATGGTCTTTGTAGAAGTCAACCTTGTAAACTAATCAGGTTACCCATGAAAATACCCAGATATTGTTGCTTATTTTGGGTTACAGTAACCTCATGTTTCAGATTCCTGTCTCTGGAGTGCAGCAGCTACTGGCTCATATATTGGGAAAGTTCAGTTTACCTCCCTTACATGGAAGGCATTATTGTAATGGGAGGATTGGATTGACAAGGGAGGTGCTAAATAGTGGTTTGAATTTTTACTCTTGGGATTTGTATTTCTTTTTACTTTGGTTTTCAGTGTTTGAAGTCCTAACGGGAGCAACTTATAAGCAGAAGGTTGTAAATGCAGGGGGAATAAATAGGAAGTATAGTAAGCATTTATACGTCTCTTATGTTGACACTGGGTATCTGTCTATCCTTTCAGTGATTTCTGATGTTCTCTCTAGTTTTGACCTATACTTTCATCCTAAATGTTAAATGGAAGGGTCTTTTGGTCTTCCTTTTTTTTTTTTTTGTTTTTGCACACTTAAATATGCTCTTGAAAGCAATGGATAATCACATTACTTTGATTTTCATCAGCTGCAAAATCTGTTGGGTGTTTTTTTGTTATCTTTATTGTAGCTATCTGGGAGCCGTCCCTTGTGCTGGGTTACGGGTCTGTTTTCTGAGTGTCCACTAGATGTCACTGTTGTCCTTAATGATCAGTTTGTGTGGTTGTAGGGTACTCTTCCAGTAGTCTTCCAGATTATCCTTTTATAATAATAATTAGGACATGTAATGTTTGGTATGTGTAGCTACTGCAACCAGTTAAGTTTCTTATACAGTGATAAACTTCCACTTTTCAGGGTATATGCATTATTAAAGATTATACAAACAATAAAATGTATAATAAGCATATTGGTCTTCTGTGGTTTTGCAGGCAATATTCAGCTTTTTTTCTTGAAACACATGGGTTTCTGTACTTCATGTATTCAGTTAAAAATGGCACTTCTAAATGAAAAAAGTTACTACTACTGTTTATAGTATATAAATGAGTATAATATGTTACATGAGAGCAGTAATTCTTGGGCATACCACATTCTCATATGCTTTCTTGCTTCAAAATTGAGATGAATATATGGTCAAGCTGCTTACTAATGACTTAAAATAATTTGAAGTGGTAAAGATAAATACTAGTGACTTTGTTGCCACTGTGATGTTAAATATTGCTATCAATTTTCACATTTCTTAAACTACTTGATACTCAGAATATGTTTCTACAGTTTTTCTTAAGTCCTGAAACTTTCTCTTTTCTTCAGCTTTTCCGACACATAGGTAGGTTATGAAAGCAGTGTGAACAGTTATGAGCTCTTTAGAGAAATCTGCTCAATTATACAATGATTCCATTGGCTTCAGGACTGATTAACTGACTGGAAAATCCAGCTAAATCATTTTGTATTTTTCCATGGATGTTTGCCCAGTTCATAGTTTCTAATGAAAGTCCTGTGATGCTTCCATATGTGTTCTTCCTGATGGTCTAATTATCAAAACAATGCAATGTGCTGTTAGGTCAGGTTTCATCGCTAATATAAGATTAGCTTTAGTTTGTGGTCTAGTGTGTAGGCATGTCTTTTTTGGAACCTAAGATGGAATTACTTTCTGAACAAAAGTTTTAGTCCCCTTTGAGAAAAAAGTCACTTGTACCCCATCCTATGGGTGAGAACAGCCATAATAATCTGGAAGTATTATTCCCTTGCTCAGCTGTAAGAACTAGGGTTAAAATGTGTGCCTTCTCCTTCGACTTACTGCGTTTTTATCACAGCTGTCAAGCTTGGAGAGCAAATGTTTTCTCTTTTTCAGTCTGAGTTCTCTCACATAATGGTGTAAACAGCCTGCATGGACTAGATAGTCTACAGAGGCATTTTTGGAACAGCATCCAGACACCATCCAGATTTAATAACTTAAATCCAGTATGTGATTTAAGTTATTGCACTTTGTCATGATATGAAAATAACCCTCTGCAAAGGATGTGAATGAAATGTTGGCTGCAAAATACCTCTGCTCTCTTCAAATAATGCTCACCTGATTGTTGCTTTTCTACCTCTCCAAGATATTTAGGTCATCAGCAGTCAGCCTTTGCATAAAAAGATTGTATTGTGGCATAGAAAGTGATGCTAAGCGCAGGTAGGATTTCAAGTAATCTTTGCCTAGTAGTTTCAATTGCTTCTGCTGTCAGCCTGTAATGTAGGGACTTTACACAGAAAAGGAAGACACCATTAAACTCTTGCATTAGCCAGTTCTATGTCTTTGGGTGTAAAAGACACTTTGGGAAGGTGTGTCTCAGACTTCCTGAATATAGTTACTTGCTTCTCAGATGAGTTCAAATAGGAGAAGCCACTGGTATTTAACCACAAAATTAAAGTTGCTTTTAGAGGCAGAACCTCTGAAAGAGATGAAGTCTTCTACTCTGCTGCGCCTGTAGAGGACTCTGCACCAGAATGCAGTGTACATGTCTTGGCTGTAACTAAATGGGACACAACTAGACAGGTAATTTCCTTCCAATAGGCATTAGTTCTTCCATCACATTTTGGACTTTCCTGTGATTTTTTTGAGTAGCACATGTGTTTAATTTAGTTGTTTGTGTAGTTCAGAGAAACTGGCAAGCTTTGTGATAGTTCCAAAATCCATTCCGTGTGTGTGGCATTACTATGTGTAACTTGCTTTTCAAATTGTATAAGGGTAATAATAATTCACATGGCAGATAAGATGTATTAATGTTCAGGCCTAAAAGGAAATTATCAGAATTGCCCCATTGAAGGGGGGGACAGGAAGCCTCTGGCTTGTGAATATTCTTTCTGTATGCAATAGGGCAAATCTGCAAACAGATGGCATCATGGCTTTGTGTAACCTAAGTAAGTAAGGTGTTTCCTTCTTTTGGAAGCCATTCAGTCTGAAGCAGGGCTG
>JAVHNF010020681.1:0-10232 GCA_034783455.1 Micropsitta finschii | reverse complement strand
AGTGGTGTCTGCCACAAGTAGTAGAGGTGCAGAAGCTATGTTTTGGCCTGTATTACTCACAAAGCTAGCTTCTCTGGGTCTCGGCCTCTGAGGTTTGTTGTCTTGTTAACAGCATTGATGGTGCTGAATGGGATAGACCACCCCTGGAATTTTTTGAGAGTGCGATAGGTAAAGAGGAACTGCAAGGGATGTAAATTTAGCTTGGTTTACCTCAACGAAAGAGGTAGAAAGACATCTCTAGAAATCTCTCCTACTCTGATGGCTTTATGCTGGGTGTACTGGTGAGACTGCATAAATAACCTGTGAATTGACCCTAAAGCTGTGTGGCAAGTACACTATAAAGAACATAGGCAATGTGTGTACAATGCCTCTGTAAAATATAACAATGCAGATGTGCTGTAGCTGAGAGTTTGTTGAATGCTGCAGCAGAACCCTCTAAATTCCTGTGACTGATCTTTTTGTGTCATGGCTGTTGTATATTAGATCTTTTTTTGGAGCCCCCCCCCCAGAGTCACTTGGAGAAATAAATGTTATAGACAGCTTCTGCTGGTTTGATCACATCTCTGTAGGAAACTGAAAGCACTGGATGATTCTCACTAGATAATGCTCTAAGGGTCTGTAAGCTTACTTGTTACAAATGGGGCTTTACAGCAAGAAAAAGAAAAAGGATACCTTGCTGCAATAATGCTCTGAAAGTGTCCTCTGTGATGTGAAAAAAAGCCTTCATGTGTATCCCTGATGAAGTGTTATTAGAGAAGACCTGGCTTTACAACTGGCTTCGCTGTGGCAAATTTCAGATGTACTTTCACGTAGCCCTCTGCTTTATTGTGGTTGCACTGGCTGAAAGTTTGACAGCAGATTTGACAACTGATATTTCTATTTTACTCAAACATTTTATTTTATGCTTTCTCCAATCAACTGTTGAGGAATGGATTAAGATTCAAGCACCATAGGATTTCTTGGACAGAAATAGGAGCTCAATAAATGTCATCTTTCGTGGCACTAAATTGACTGTTTAAAGGGCTAAGCCTTTGGTTCAACCCTTCATTAAACCTTAGTTTCTGCTGGTAGAAACCTAGCTGAGGATTTAGTATAGAGAATGTATGCAGTGGCTAAAGCTTTCTGATTGCCTAGGACTATTTATAGAAACCTGTGTCCTATTTTGAAAAGGGACTTCTGCACCAAGCACTCTAAAGTCCTGATGTCCTTCATGGAACCTTGAGCTGCCTTGTGTCACAGAAATATACTCCTAATATGTTTAGGTGCTGAAAGCAAAAGTTCACAAAAATTCAGGGATTAGAGCCCCAGATTGTCATTACAAAAAGCTGATGGCAAGTATGCAAGCACAAAAGGTGTCGCTTCTTTAAGCACTGACTTTCTTTTACCCTAAGGCGTTCAGGGAAGTATAGCTGGGACTCTCAGTTCAAGTAGCTGTGTTGCTTCAGGCTTAGCCCTCTTAGATTCTTTCTAAATTCCCATATGGATTCATGCCTTTACCTGGAGGGGAAAACATACACCCTGGCCCAGCTGCCACCTCAGCAGGGTGCAAGATTGCCCCAGAACAGCCACTGCTGCTGCTCAACCCACCAAAGTGCAAATGCTGATGCTACCTCCAAGGCTCCAGCATCTCTCAGGAGCAATCCTGTGCAGAAATAGGGGCCACTCACTGCCTGGGATGAGCCCTCGTGGTACCACACCATGGGAAGGAATGCCAGCGGGATGCTGAGCCAGCCCTCAGGTTGGCATTCCCTGCTGATCTACACAGGTAAAGCACCAACAGCAACAGGCACGGGTTTAGGTCATAAGAAGGAGTTTCATTCCCAAAGGAGACCAGAAGAGATGTGAGAAGGGAAGAGAGCAAACCCCAGTGCTTGGTCACGGAGAGGGGCTCACCCATTTCTTCTCCTGGAGCATTGGCACAGGCAGGTTCATGCCCTTGGTGCAGCAGTGGCTCAGCTGACCCAATATCCTTCCACAGGCTCCTGCCCAAGCCTGGGAGCAGTCAGGGGAAGAAGCAGCTTCCCTCCTGGAGGCGGCTCATTTGTTGTGCAGGATCACAGCCCCATTGTGCAGGATCACAGCCCCACCATGAGCTTCTGTCCCACCAGCAACGTGTGAGGCTCTGGGCAAGGCCACCAGGGAGGTGACAGAGAGGAGTGTGACACCAGTGTCCTGCAGGGATTGCGCTGTGCTGTGGGATTTCTCCTCTTCCTCCTTGAAGACGGAAGGTTATTTTCTCTCTTCCCCCATAACTCTTTGCTGACATAGCTTCTGCACCCATTGTGGTTCCTTCTCCTCAACAGCAACCCCAGTCTGGAATCTATGTGGGGACATCCCAGCACCCAAGATGAAACAAGCAACAGCGGGCAGGTGCCTTCCTCATGGTGTTCGCAAGAAATACTCACCCTGCAGAGGACAAAGATGCAGCGCAGTCATGGCAGAGTTGGGGTGATACAGTCTGGGTAAGGCCCAGCCTGGAAGTGGTTGCTGGGGGGTCCCCACCTTGGCAGGCAGCAGCGCTGAGGCTGCACCCTGAGAGCACTGAAGGGCTGGAAGCGAGTTAGTAGCTTGTTTTTGTTGTAAGACAAGTGGCTTGGGGGACAGGAAGGTGGTAGTGGTGCGTCCTGGTCGTGCTGCACCAGCACGTGCAGGGGGCAGGACCATGCAGGGTCCTGAGCTGTGGCCTCGTGCTTATTTTAAACCCAAGAACAGACAGAAACTGGGGGTAGGGAAAGGGAAACAAAAGGAGAGGAGGTTCCTCATGTCTCCTGTTCTCCTGGGAGCAGAGCCCTGGAGGCTCCAGCCCACTGTCCCGGGGGGTGGTGTGTGTGATTGCTCAGCTCTAGTTCTACTTTTGGCTGTTGTAAGCCTTGTGCCGTTGGTTCATGGGGTTTTCTGGAGACTTCATCCACTCCTTCTTGAGGAGCTGCTTGAGCTGGGACAGGCGCATGTTGGGGTTCTCCTGCTTCAGGCGCGGCAGGTTGAGCTCCTCGAAGGCGGTGAAGGCGGCTTTCATCCGGCGCTCTGGGTGCCGATCCAGGTCATTGGCAACGCTGCCAGGAGGGAATTCAGAGGGAGCCACATGTCAGAACCACCTCCAGCAGCACCACTAAACTCCTGTCAGCACAACCAAGTGCCTACAGAGTAACTTGGGTGATAAAGCAGAAAGCCCTGTGATACTCCTCCCACCCACTTCAAATACTCTCCAAAGAACAACAGGCCAAGGGACAGGTCCTGTTCTTGCTGTTCAGATAGGAACTGACAATCAGAGCATAAAGAGAAGCCAGTTCTGGGGGAGAATCTGCAAGGATTTCTCCGAATGGAAGCAATACCTTCAAAGGAGACCACTGCTGCGATACAGCCACGTACCTGAGGACAGCAATGGCATCTTCAATCGTTCTGGCCTCCACTGATCCTTCCTCCAGTACCCTTCTGTTGATGTTCTCTTCCAAGGGGACCTCCAAGTGAGTCTTCTCCTTCTCCACTGCACAGGGAGGGGGGGAAAGGGAGAGCTGTGAATGTCAAATCCAGTCTGTGCAACACCCTCATAAGGTTTTCCAAAGCACCCTAAGGAAACCCAGGCAGAGCTCAAGTCTCAGTCCTCTGCAGCTCTGCTCCTCCACCTCAAGGTGACAGGAGGTTTCTTCTTCCCCCCATCTGAATGTTAGACCCAGCAAAGCATGCAGTGCACAACAGCTACAGGCAGCTCTTGCTTTCCAAACAACTTGTCCATCAACAAGGGATAGTGTGGAAGGAAGAGCCCCTTTCCCACTCCCAGCCCCTCATGGCCACCAGGGCCTTTCTGTGGTAACACCAAACCTGTCTCTGCATTCTCCTTCTGCTGCTGGTCTTTCCTGATTGTCTCCTCAATCTGGGCCCTGGTGACTTTGCCTGGAGTGACCTGCTTGGGTGACTTCCCCTTCAGCTTTGAGTCTTCCTCCTCCAGCAGGCGCTGCAGCTCCTTCTTGCGCTCCAGCTGCTCCAGGCGCCGCTTCTCCCGCTCCTCCTGAAGGAAGAAAGGACCAGCTCACCTCCACCCTTATACCTCCATAGGGTGGAGGGATGCAACTAGCCGTTACAGGAGAAGGGTACCCTGCTAGGGCAGAAACAGGCACCTCACTTCTGTAGCTAATGCAGCACTGACCTCCTCCTGTCACAGGGGATGTTGGCTGGCTCCCCCCAGTGAAACACTGATAGCCTGGCCCTTTCAAATAATCATTCCCTGCCCTGTCTGCACCCACACACAGGCTCCTTGGGATGGCAGGACTCTGAAACACAACCCTGCTGACAATCACATTAAGTTATCCACTTTAAGAAGTGGTCAGAGGTTGAAAGTTCAGCAGCTGTTTGAGAAAAGCCAGTCAAGAGGCTGAATTCACCCTCAGGTCTGGCTCAGGGCAAACAGGGAGACCAAATCCAACAAGCAGTGCAGCTCCTGTGGGGATTTTCAAGTGCTCCACAAGGAGGTTAAGAGCCACTTTGCCCTCCAAGGCCTAGGGAAGAGGCTGACAAGACCATGCAACAAGCCCTTAAGGGCTTTCAGCACTTTAGCTTTGAGTTTTCTTCCTTCTCTCCCCTGCAGAAAGGAAAACAAGTGCAGTGTCAAAGGCTTCAGAGCATTTCCTACCTCAGTTACATGGACACTTAATTCTGGCTCTCATCCATTATTCACTGGGATGGCTCAAGGAACTAATGGAGCATTAATGGAATGGGTTTACTCAAAGGCAGCAAACCCAGCCTAGCAGTAACACAACCCGCTACCATGCATGTCCAAGGAGCAGAATTATGCATGTTGGGGTAGGGCTCACTTGAGACACATGAGCAAAGCTGGGCTTTTAGACTCTATGAAACAAAAGAACCCCTAAGCTGCTCCACAGCTCAAGAGTTTAAAGCAAACTTCATAAAAAACAGAATCAAAGCCCACAGTTGCTGAATTAAATCACCCCCTCAGGCTGCTGCTGTTTGCACCAAGGACCAGGCTTTTCAAAGGGAAGGGAAGGAAAAGCTCACCCAGCAATGCTGAGAGCAGCTGGGGCCAGGACGGGAAAACAGCCTTTGGAGGGATGGAGCCTTTATTGCAAGTGGCAGTCTTTAAAGTCTTGGTCATTTAGTGCTCAGTGCCTTGAGACACAGCACTGGGGTGTTATTTCCAAGTGCAAACTCACTTCCTTAAGCCACCAGCTCCAGCCTTCCCTGCCCAATGCTCTCCTGTGGGGCCTCTCCCTCTTCTAGCAAAGGTTGAGTACACAAGTGTCCTCAGGTTTCCAGATCAGGAAGGATTTTGGCCACTCCTGGAACAGGCAGGGTGTCATACGAAGAAGGGGAAGGCTGCCTTTAAAATGGATACACAGGCATACGCCTGAGCAAGAGCCACCAGGGTGCTTTACCACCTCACTCAGCACAGCTCCAAACGGGACTTCCGGCTTTGCCACCAGCCTCCGGTGGCCTCTTTTTAAGAAGAATGCAGAAAAGCTCCTCAAATTGGAAAGTTTAATGTGCCAAAACACAAGGAGGCACCCAGAACTCACTGAAGGTCCAGCAGTCAGAGGGGCTAAGCCATTTAATTAGATGTAAAGCACATGCAAGAAAAGCAGCACTGTGTATTCCAGGTACTCCTACCATGCCTGGAACACAGACTGGTGCAAATGTCCCAACTCTAAAGCTCTGGGGTGATGAACAATGTAACCCAGAGAAGCTGCTGGTAGGGTGAGCACAGTAAGGCTGCAGGTGTGGTTGTGGCCTTGAATAATTCAGGAGCCACATAAGGAGCGGATACACTAAGAACCTAAGGGAGGGAAGCAAGCCAGTTCAGAACAGGACTGTTATTTATAGTTAGGAAAGATTCTCTTTTACCCATTTATTACACAAAGGGACCTGTCCTCCACTGCAGCCAGCTCAGCATCATACAGCTCCTGCTGAGACACATCTGACAGAGCAGAGATTCCAGGGTAATGCTCTGCTGCCGTTTCCAAAGAGGCCAGAGCCACTTGGCCAAAAGGGAAAGAGGCACAAGTAGGGCACGGAAGCTTCCTCCTGCCCTGTGGCTGCAGGGGACCTCCGGTGACTCCTCTCCTCCAGGGTGAGCTATGCTCTGCTCTCTGCCATTTACACTCTAGTTGCTATTTGCAGGCAGTAAATAAGTTGGCACCAATCCTAAGGTGTCACAAGACATGTAAAATCTACGCACTCAGGTCTCCCCTGTGGCCTCTCACATCCAGGTCTGCTCTGCACCATCTGCAGGGCTTCAAAGCTCTGAGCCTCCTGCTCCCCAAGCTGAAAGCCCCAGGGGCCTGAAGCTGTCAACTCTGAAGAGACTTCTCAGGTTCGGCCAAACCAACCTAATGCTTTATGCATCAGCTTAAAAGTCCTGATGAAAGAGAGGTTTGGATTTGTCCAAGTGGAACATACCTATAAGAAAACTGGAAAGGATATGAATGATCTTCTGCCTCAACACTGCTGCACTTACAGCAGCAAAGGGGGAGATTCCTTTAGCTGGACACTTCTGTTCCCCAGGATTTAGGTGCTGAAATTGGGGTTTCCAGCCTTGCAGAGAACTGACAGGGTGACTCAGGAGAGCTTTAGCTAGCCAGAAAGAAAACCAGGTCCCACACATGTGGCTTTGAGAGCAAGTGGTCAACTGAAGCAAGAGTACTGCTCATCAACGTGATAGTCTGAAGAAGGCTGGAAAGCACCCTGCTCCTTATAGGGCAGAAGAGAAAAGCAATGCACAGAGATGATTCAGTCACAAAGTGAGTGGGGCATAACCGACCTGGAGCATGGCCAAGTGCTCACCAGGCTCTCTGAGGCACTCCAGAGCTTTGAGATGAGATCAAACACACTCCTTCCACTGCCCACAGTGGGATACTGAAGCCCGAGGAAGTTAGCTCTGGGGTGTGAACTCTGCCTGGTATCATCAGCTGTCTCCCCACTACATCTCTGCCCCAAGTTACTCATTTGAGCCTATCGCAGTTCAGTATTGGATACCTGGTGCCACGCAGACATCCTCCAAACAGGGGAGAACAGTCACATGCCCTGTCTTGCATTTGATGTGAACAAGAGCTGCTGCTCACAGCTGAGTAATTCCATACTGAATCAGAGGAGAGGAGGGGGAAGAGAAAGTCACCACTCACCCGCCTGCGCCACCACTGAGAGCTGCAGCCCCACAGCCTCTGAGTACACCTACAGGGAATGAGGAGGGCAGAAACCAGACTCCAAGGGAGTCACTGCTCCCTCCTGCACCATCTGCACCCTTCCAGCACTACCTACCCTACACTTAACTGGAATCTTTCCCCAGATCCTGCACACACAAGGTCTTCTTGCTCCTGTATCACCCACACATTCTCCTTTCGCCATTCTCACTGAGTTTGGGAAGGAGATTGGAAATCTGGCTGCATCCCAGCCAGTAAGATCTTCCCATGTGTCCCCAAGGTCACAGACAGAAGGTCTGACTGCTCCAGCAGATGTAATGATTTGTCACCCTTCCAAGCAGCTTTCCCAGGACACACATACACGAACCTGTGGCTGTTCCACACACTTTAGGTGTCTCTCTGCACAAAGAAAACCCCGCTTGGATCAGGCTGCTGAGGAGCATGGTGCTGAGCTGGAGGATCTGACCCTTCACAGGAGGAGTGGGAAGGGCCAGGAAGGCTGAAAACACCCAAGTGCTGAAAGAAAAGCAACCACCCAGGTTAAAATTCCAGCAAGGAAGACGTAGATGCTGTGCTTTCCAGCTGGAACTCTGCAGGGAAGGTACCAGAGGAGGAATCACACATCGAAGAGCTCAGATGTTCCTTTATGCATCACAGAGCCAGCAAATGAGCATCATCCCCTGGTAGCAGGGCTCAGCTCCAGAGGCTGCTCTCAGAGCAGACGGGTGGTGGCGTTTAAAGAGACCCCAAATGCAGGGTTTGGCCTCAGAACATCCCAAAGGCTTTCAGCCCTTTCAGCCCGTTGGCAGTGCAGGAATCCTGGGGGTGCTGTTAGTTTGTTACCAACATCACCTGGAGAGCGGGGGAAGAGCTGGAAAAGGTGGGAAGAGCTGCTGGGAGCATCACCCAGCACCGGGGCTGCTTCTCCCAGCACATCCTGAAGAACTGCCACACGCCGGTGACGGAGCAGTACGGGATGAGGTGCTGCGACAGCAGCATGTGCAACGCCGAGCTGGAGATCTTCCTGCAAGGTACAGGGAGCCCCCGCGTGGATGGAGATGTGCTTGGGCTCCATCAGCACCTCAAGGGTCACCAAGTGGGACAGCGATGTCCCTTCTTGGGCTGTCACCCAATGCTGACCCCAATGCAGAGTCACCCTCCTCAAGCACCCTCAGCCCTCCCAGGTCCACTTTCATGCTCCCACCCATTGTTTCCTCCCACCCAGGAGAAGACACGCTGGGAAAGGTGCCTTCCCTGCCCAGCCTCCTCCTCATGATCTTCGTCCCGCTGCTCGCCCTCCTCCTCCTCGTGGCGCTCACAGCGCTCTTCTGCTGGAAGGTGGCTCAGCACCGCCACAACAAAAGCGACCTGGGGGACATGGACCTCATGCTGAAGGCATCTATGGTGGGAGACAGCACTTTGGAGGTGGGTGAGCTCCAAATGCCCCCGAGGCATTGGAGGGAGGGATCCGTGGGGTGGTTCTCGAGCTGACCCCACCACTGTCTGGTTGTGCAGGACCTGCTGAGTGATGACTGCACCACGGGCAGTGGCTCAGGGCTGCCCTTCCTCGTCCAGCGCACTGTGGCCCGGCAGATCACACTGGTGGAGTGCGTGGGTAAGGAGAGAGGCTGCACCCACAGCCACCTTCCCCCAGTGATGGCACCAGAGCCAGGACCTGGGTGTCTCAGCCAAAACCCCACAGAGACCCCAAGTTCTCCCCCTGTGCTGCTGATGGGATGAGGATGGAGTGACCGGTGGTGGGTGTCACTTGGCCAAGGTCCACAGATACCCTGTGATGCTCCACACCATCAGCTGGTTCATTGCATGGGGTGGGCAGAGGGGACCATGGCCGTGGTGACATGGTGCTGTGGCTATGGCAGGCAAAGGACGCTATGGGGAGGTGTGGCGAGGCGTGTGGCACGGGGAGAGCGTGGCCGTGAAGATCTTCTCCTCCCGCGATGAGCAGTCATGGTTCCGTGAGACAGAGATCTACAACACCGTCCTGCTGCGGCATGACAACATCCTGGGTGAGCAGGGGGACAGGATGTGGTACCCAGGGATGTGGCACCCAGAGATGTGGTACCCTGGGGATATGATACCCAGGGATGCTTTGGCGACCCTGGAGTAGCTGCAGTGTGGCTCCATGGTCACAGTTCCTCTCCACATCCAGGCTTCATCGCCTCTGACATGACATCGAGGAACTCCAGCACTCAGCTGTGGCTCATCACCCACTACCATGAGAACGGCTCGCTCTACGACTTCCTGCAGAGGACAGCCCTGGATGTGGAGACCTGCCTGGGCTTGGCCTCTTCCATCATCTGTGGCCTCGTCCATCTCCATGTGGAGATCTTTGGCACCCAGGGCAAGCCTGCCATTGCCCACCGGGACCTGAAGAGCAGGAACATCTTGGTGAAGAGCAACCGGCAGTGCTGCATCGCAGACCTGGGTGAGATGGGGGGACGGGATGTGGTACCCCAAGGATATGATATTCAGGGATGTGGTACCCTGAGGATGTGGTACCCAGGGCCATCATGCCCCAGGGATGCAGCATCCCACAGTCACAGCACGAGCATGGCGCTGACAGGCTCCATCATCCCAGCATTTCCCAGTCGGCCTTGCCAATCTCCAAGGTCTCTTCCAACCCCACTTCCTCTCTGATTCCCCCCTTCAAGGGCTGGCTGTGATGCACTCCCAGGGCAGTGACTACCTGGACATCGGCAACAACCCCCGGGTGGGCACCAAGCGCTACATGGCCCCGGAGGTGCTGAGCGAGCAGATCCGCACCGACTGCTTCGAGTCCTACAAGAAGACGGACATCTGGGCCTATGGGCTGGTGCTGTGGGAGATCACCCGCCGCACGGTGGTGAATGGTGAGCGGCTCTCGCGCCTGCTCCGGGCTCCCCTTCCCTCTTCTCTGCTCCTTTCTGTCCCTTTCTGTCCCTCTTTCCCTTTGCCCAGATTAGCTGTCAATTATAAACACTGTAATCTAGTGTCAGCACCCGGCTCCCTGATTAAAGGGCCCATTAGACTCAATCAGTGCTTTGTTTGTTCAGTGCTGATTAGAAAACAAGCAGCTTGGAGCTG